>APFE031562669.1:0-20418 GCA_000404065.3 Pinus taeda | reverse complement strand
AGTTAAGCTTAGGCCATTGCTCACTTTGACGACATGGAAAGATTGTTTGGTGATAATTGCATTCATGCTTACACAAGGAGATGGAAAACATTGTCCCATAGTCTGAAAATAAGAGAATACCACTCCCCGACCAGAGTGACGGACGCTTTGGCAAGAGTGCCATTTTATAAACAATCAATGCAAAATCTAAAGGCTAACTGGATTGGCCTAAAGTTCAGTCCTCCATTACTTTCAGGACTACTGGAAGGGGTTAAATAAGAAGAAGAATAGAGGCAATGGGAGGAGGTAGAGAGAAAGGTAAGGTTTCATGATCGAGAAGAGGACATCACCTCAGAAGCCTGTTATGTCAGACAAGCAGTCAAAGAAATCAAAGATGATGAACTAGATTAGTTGCTCAGAGGATGAGCAACACATTCAGTAGGGCACTGATGATAAGCCCCAAAAATGGGTAACTTTATGGGCTCATTTTACTTATTATTTTTTATTAATCCACGACTCTTCATAGTTTATGTATGCCTCTGAATGTATTTATGTTAATTGAATGAATGAGAATAGTCACTTGACCACAAAGTCCAATACATGCTTATTGCAGATTTTTGGACATCTTTTGGACCAAGGTTAGGCATTTATGAGCAAGTTGGCAGCCAAATATGAAGGAACAAGGCTGAGAATTTGTAGGAGGGGTGTTTCTTGCACTAAATGACCACTTCCTCAAGTTCTCCACCATCAGCTTGGAGTTCAACAGCCCACCAAAGATGATTCAAGGGGTAACCAAGCAGGTTTAGTGAAGTGGCTGATTAACTGCAGTTTTGGGCAGCCAAGCTCCTAAAGTTAAGGAGGACTATTGGGAGTCCTCATGTTGCATAAGTAGGAATGCTTCAAGCCTTGGTAGTTTAGCTATTGAAGAGTTTGTTTTTGCACTTTAGTGCAGCTCTGCATTTCAGCTCATTTTTGAGCTCTTGTTGTAAACAGTTCTGTGACATGACTATTATTTTGGATTAATGAATATGAATCTCGCTTTGCACCAGCTCTGAGCTTTCTTAGGAGGCTGTAGCTCTTGGGGTTGGGCCCAACCCAAGTTCCAGTACCTCCTTTGTGTACTTTTATGTGTTTTTCTTGCATTCATAGAATAGTTTCTGTTATTTAGGTTAAAATCTTGCTTTGTTACTTAGGTTGATTTTGATTATTAAGAGATTCTTTCATGCTTCAAGTTGATTTGACAGTTTGGTAACATAAAATATCTACAAAAAGGCCAACAAGCAGTCCTTGATCTCATCTCTCCCTCCTTAGAACCATGAGGTCAAAATAGATAGATCTTTAGGTTTTCAGTCCTTGCTTGACCAGTTTTGGAAAATAGTGTGCAGAGCACATGTGATACATTCCTACCTACCCTTCATCCATCATACAACTGGTTCCAACCCCTAATTTTAGATTCCTTCCCTTCCTTTGCCACACTTTCCCAGTTTGCCCTAATTTCTACATTTTTGTGCAACATTGCTCTCTCCATACTTGAACAAATCCAACCACCTTCATGACTCCTTAACTTCATTTACTAGGTCCTAGACCCCTTAACATCCTTATCCACACTTCATTTCCACTTTCCCACCACTTTTCCACCATCAACCCTCTAAAATCCACTTTCGGCCTGTTCCTGTAGAACTTCTTGTAGAACTTCCTGTAGAACCCTTGCAGACTTCCTGTAGAAGTTCACGCAAGCAGTTTTTCGAGATCTGATCACTATGGAATTCTCTAGAAGGGTTCTAGGGACCCCTTAGTCCCTCTTCTCACCTTCCCAACCTCCTGCAAGAGCCCACTCCATTTCCTTTTGCCAATAAACCCTTGCACAATAAAAAATAGTTAAAGCACATGCATAATAATTCTGCAAGATTACTCAAAAATACAAAAAGATGCTTTTTCCATATTTTCCTTCAGAAGTAGCTTAGACACATGCATTTTACCTTTCCAAGAGTCAATGGAATCCATTTCAGCAACCTTCATATCTTTTCTTGCACTAGTAGGGTTAGTCAGTAAAATTAGGGTTTGCTACAGTTTGCATTTCCTTTCAGCTTTCCGCTTCTTTCTGTAAGTATACTAGCCTCTTTTGAGTTATATTTCATCCAACATAGCAAAAATCTTCTTCTAAAAACTCATAGAAGTTGTCTTAAGCTCCTATTGAACTTGTGCCAGTTGATCAAGTGACAGCTTGCAGTAAGAGCTAGTACTTGTGCATACAACATCGTCACTTCCAAGTTTCTGACAAACTTCCGGGTTGATAAAAGTAAAGAAGGGAGTCCCAGGAGTTGCAGCATCATTACTGCAATACTGGAGCCCACCAGTCTGCACACCTACCTCTTTATGTCCCAATATTTGAGTCTCTAGATGATTTTTTCTGAACATATATGGATGGAGTCTTTTCTTCTACTGTTATCTATTCTTCTAGTGCTTCATTGGTTTTTTCTTCAGAATTAGTCTGATTTGATGTGGGAGGATAATCCTCATCTTCTTCACAATCTTCAGTTTTTATTTTATTTGGATTTTTGCATGCTTCATCAACCACAACATCAATACTTCCGATAATTTTCCCAAGTCTTTTATTATAACTTTTATATCCTTTACTTTGCGAAGAGTAACCAAGGAGAATACCTTCATCTGTTTTGGGTTCAAACTTGCCAAGTTTTTCATTAGTCATTTTGATGTAACATTTTCTTCCAAAAACTTTGAATTATTTTACAGTAGGAGTCTTACCATACCAAAGTTCATGACGAGTTTCAGTGTTGTTTACCCGAACATTTGCTTGGTTGAGAATAGTGACGACAGTGAATGTAGCTTCACCCCAGAAGGTTGCAAGAGTTTCAGAATCATCTAGCATAGCACGTGCCATTTGTTGAACAATTATGTTCATCCTTTCTACCACTCCATTTTGTTGAGTGCATTTTTATTCTATGTTCTTGACAAAAGTCAAACAATTCATCTGAGGTAAATTCCCCTCCTCAATCAGATCTGAGGCATTTGATTTTGCGATCTGATTCATTTTCAACCAAAGCTTTGAAGGCTTTTAATTTTTCAAATGCTTCATCTTCATGCTTTAGAAGTCCTATCCAACACATTCTGGAAAAATCATCAATGAACAATATAAAGTATTCTTTTCCACAAGATGACTTTTTCCTTGATGGTCCACATAAATCAGTATGAACAATTTCAATAGGCTTACTAGCTGATCCTTCCTTTTCAGGGAAGTGTGATTTGGTTTGCTTACCAAATTTACATGATTTGCATATTGTATTTTATGGAATGTTGATATAAGGAAGATCACGAACAGCCTGAAATCTGCATGTTTTTCTTATTTGAGAAAAGCTTAGATGCCCCAATATTCTGTTCCATAGCCATTGTTCATCATTTTTTCTTAGATAGCACTTTTGTTGTCCTTCCTTGAGTATGTATAAGTTGTTTGGAGTTCTTATACTTTTGATCATAGTTTCTCCTGTATCAAGCTCATGAACGACACATCCATTTGATCGAAATACTACTTCATTTCCTTGATCACACATTTGACTAACACTCAACAGGTTATGCTTTAGACCATCAACATACATAACATTCCTAGCTTTAACTTTTTCTTTTAAGAGAACAGAGCCTTTACCTTTTGTGATAGCGAGTTTCATTTCCAAATGAGACCTTCTTTTCTTTTTCTAAGGCATTATATGACTGAAGTTTTTCTTTGTCACTTGTCATGTGCTTTGAGCATCCACTGTCGATGTACTGCTAATTTTCTTGTCCTTTTGCATACGAGGCTATACCACATCTTTCTGTTTATGGTTCTTTCTTTATCCATATTTTTGGATTTAATGGAGTTTTCTCCTTCTGAGATGTTTTCCGAAATTTACTCCTGCATTCATATTCTTCATGACCGAAGTTGTTGCACATAGAGCCTTATATTTCATTTTCAAGAAGAGAAAAGTTATTGTAGGTGCGTTTCATGATCCCTATCACATTCCTTTGATTTCGTGCTTCTTTAGTCATGATGTTCTTGTAAGAAACACATTGAGAAACTTTGTGTCCAAAGTTATGACATGAAAAACATTGGCCATTAAAGAAGTTCCTGTGATTATCGAATCTATTAACCTGGTGATTGTAGTTTCTATTGGTATTCATTCTTGAAATAGATTGAGTATGATTTACCTAAGTTTGGTTATAACTTCTATTCATCCTTGAAGTAAATTTAGCCTAATTTACTTGGTGATATTCTTTATGTCCTTGTTGACGATTGTCAAACTGTTCACTACTCTTTGCTGCATCAAGATAGCTTTTAGTGGAGGTTGAAAATTTATGTGCTTGAGATTCTTCTTCAGTATATCCAAGACCTTTCTTTATCAGAGGATAACACTGCACTTTGATAATTACATTTAAGGTTTCTCATCCTTTAGCAAATATAAGATTAAGAGCTTTTGTTTTCTCAATATCCTTTCTTAGACCCACAATTTCACATTCTAGTTTTTCATTGTGTTTTTCTCTTTCAGCAAGTTGGAATGTCAAAGCATCTATAATTATATTCTTTTCTTCTAAATAGATTTTAAGATTAGATATTTCTTCATAAAGGTCATCTTCATCTAAAGCATCCAAGAAATCATCATCTTCAAAAGCCATCAGAAGTCTATATTCATTACTATTTTCATCTTCATCACTAATTGATAAACAATCACTATCTTCATGCATATAGTAGCTCTTCTTACATACACTTTGTTTTATATTCCATTTTGCTGATTCCTTAACTTTATCAAGCTTATCTTTATGAGGAAATTTTGCAGCATAATGATCGACTCTTCCACAAGAAAAACATTTGAAAGGTAGGTTACCTCTGAATCTTCTGGAACCCCATTTAAGGTTCGACTTGACAAAGTTTACTTCTTCCTCTCCTTTTAAAATATGTCCCGATTCATCGAGTTATTTTCTTTTTGAAGATTTAAATGTGTATTATATCATATCTGATGGACCTCATTTTCTCATCTCAAAAGCAGTTAAGATTTCGTGCAGTTGTGTCATAGTAATAGTCTGAAGATCCTACTTTTCTTCTATGGTAGATACTTTTGATTCAAACTTAGAAGACAAGGATCTCAAAACCTTTTCAACTAAAGTAACTTCTTTTATCTCTTCACCCAAATTCTTCATGCAATTAACAATCTCATCTATACATAAGAAGTAACTAGCTATACTTTCATCATTATGCATTTTGAGAGTTTCATATTGAATTCTGAGAGTTTGCAGGTTTTGCACATTTTACCTGAGAGTCTCCTTCATAGCTTAGAACGATTTTGTCCCATATTTATTTGGCATATTTGAGCTACATAACTTTGACAAATTCTTATTTTGATAGAATTCCTAATAGTGTATTGACAGTGTTGGCATTGGTTTCATATTGCTTTTTACCTACTACATATGTAGGAATTGTTGATGGAAATGTATATCCTCCTTCCACGATCTCCTAGACATCTATTCCAAGAGATTGAAGATAGGCTATGGTTCTTACCTTCTAATAAACGAAGTCTCTTCCATCAAAGATTGGTGTTATGATGGGTCCAACTCTTTCTTTATTACTCATGATGATGGATCTTCCTTCAAGCTACCAAGCTTCTTCTAGATGGCCTGCTCTAATACCAATTGTTGGAAATAATACTGAGAGGGGGGTGAATCAGTATTAGCAAGTCAATTATTTTTCATTTCCATAATCAGATTCATATATGGTACTTCAGTTAAGGGAATCCACGCGTATACACAACTATATTTAAGGCAACTAGCATATATCCTATGAACTTATGATTCAGTTAATTCATCATATGTTGATCTTTAATTAGTGCATCAGAACAATATAAATAGTAACCAGGTGTAGTAAAAAGAAGAACATTCAATCACACACATGAACACAAGATATAAGTTGGAAACCCAATGTGGGTGAAAACCACCTACTGCAATTGTCTATATCTTCCTTTTAAAAAGAAACTTATTTTTACAATTTTTGTAATGGTGCAGTCTTATACCAGTACGCAGGCTTGTACTTAGAGAAGGCTACAACCTTCTCTTTTCTTCCAGGGACCATGTTTCATAAATTTTCAGACTGGATCCATCAATAACATCATTCAAACATCAAATATATCTGCATCAAGCAATCTCATTTGCACCAACCATAACTGAATCAATCAATCAATTTCTAGAATGTTGTAACCAAAATATAGTAACTAGAATACAGTAACCAGAACCCAGAACACTACAACACCAAACAAAAGCAGCTAAAACATATTTTATGAGGTATATGCTACTTCCATGTGTCTAACCTACATGCATACACACTTTTCTCAAGGTGAACTTGCGTATATATCTGCAAATAAATTTTAAAATGCATACACTTCTTCGATATGCAAAACCAATGTGTATACATGCCTTTTCTAAAGTGAACCTGTGTATAGACCTGTAAATGATGATTTAAACTTTACAATAATTCCAGGCATTAGTTATACCTATATCATCATATTTACAGAGTACAACATGTGCTAGTTATTCCGATAAATGATCAAAACCACACAATATACTTCACTTCAAGCCTTAAGATCTTGACCCATCATTAGAATGTATCCTTCATCAAGAGCTAAGGTTCATCCTTGGTTTAGAACTAGCTATGCACCATAACCCAATAACCTGTATACTAGTTCTTGCTCTTCATTAGATATTCAATACTTGAGTACATTTTCCTAATGATATTCTCCTCCTTTTATAGCCTTAGGCCTTACTCAATACCATGGACCAAAACCACTTAGGACGAATACCTTAGACCAAATACTTGGGGTCAACAGTTTGGACCAAATATCTTGGACCAATACCATGGATCAAAATACCATGGACCAAATACCATGGATGAAAACTTAGTTTTCCAACATGTACGTGCCTTTCCTTCTATGAAAGTGTGTGTTTATGCTATACGCTCCTTTTGGTTTGCTAGCCCGCGTGTACACGTGGCTGGGTCAATGGGGAACAAGCGTATAGCTCTCTTTCTTCATTCTGTGAGTTCGAACTGTGATCTGTCATATGACTGAGTTGCCATCAAGGACAACATTTGTGTCATAATGCCAATAGAAGAGGTGAGAAGGATTATCCTAGAAGGAGTTCGAGATCATATTGTCTCGAATCTCCATGGCAAGGAAACTCCATTTTCAATGTAGAAGGAATTGACATACTTGCTTCAAAATAGCAGTGACCACAGGAAGCTGGCACTTAAGGACAAGCTCAGAAAGATCAACATGGAGAAGGGTGACTCAATTCTAAAGTACTTAACCGAGGTTACCTACTGTCAGGATGAGGTTGGAAGTGTTAGGATTACTGTTGCAAAAGATGATCTGGTGAGCCTAACACTTTTACGACATCTGAAGATCTGTCATTGCTACCAGGAATTTGTTAATGGGAGGGAGAAGCTACCATAATGGGAGTTATTATGGTTCGACTTGGGACAAGAAGAGATTTGGTGGAACACCAAAGACGAATTCTCATTAAACCGTGATGATGAGGAAAATTGTGCATTAGATGGTAAGGCAAAGAAAGGGAAGAGGAAGTTATCACATTCCAATTCATAATCTTGTTAGGGAGGTAAGAAGAAATACATGTCGAAAATGAAGTGATTTCACTATCTGTTGGCTTGGTTTGGGCTGATCCATGTTGAATCTATACTGTGCACCAAAAAAACCCTCAATCATTGGCCCTTCCGACAATGACCTACAAGCAGATTGGAGTCTCACCTAAAGTTACTATGGGAGGATGTAGAAACAGGTTTCTGCAGCCTTGAAGGATTAGGAGATGTGGTATTATTATGTTATCTTATTCTTATCATTTATAAATCACTTCGGTGCATTAGATTAATCACTTAAAAATGCCATATAAAACCATCGCTACGTTGAAGTAAAATGTAATTGTAATAGATGCTACTATACAGCAGATAATAAAAAATATACACATCAAAACACCAATTTACCGTGGTTCACCCTAGTGTAGGGATATGTCCACAATAATTGTTGCTTAATATAAAAAATGTTTGAACAACAAACACTTCTTGGCCTGAGCACTAAGTTGTAGGTTGTCTACACACTTAGCTATAGACTTAGGTCTCGATGCACTTCACTGAAGAGCCTCACCTTCTCTACCAAATTGCAAATCACAATAATTTTCCCATAACACTAATCTGGATCAATTTGATTTGATTTGATTTATATCTCTTCTTATTATTTTACCCTATATATACTATTACATTGTAGGGTTAGATCATCAAAATACCATGGTCAAAATACAATGGACTCCCTAAAACAAGAAACTATGGTCCCAAAGCCATTGATCACATAGAAAATCTCACTTTTACAAAAAAGAGGGGCTTCGACCCACCTGGAATCCCTTATGACACTATGTGGTATATTCAACATGGTCCAATGCATGGTCCGCTTTGCGCTCCACTCCATGCTCCACTACGTGCTCCGCCCCTCAAAATACAGAGTCTTTGCCAAAATTTAGGCCAAGTTGGGTTGCGCCCAATAGGCCTCCAACTCTCACATGTGACTCGTCCTGAGTCACTCAGCCGATCTGCTTATGATATTCAATGCAATGCTATTTCAGGCACTATTGAAGTGCTACATAATGTTTGTGACCCATTTATCTTCGTTGCACACTTCCTCTAATAGTGCTTCTGTCGCAGGTTATGTACCCTTCTGCATCGCTTCTTTCTCTCTATCTCTATAAGCTCTTGAAGCTTCTCATCCACTAGTTGGGATAGTTGGAGAGCCTCATCCTGCGATGGCTGATTTCTCTCTATCAGAGCCCACTCTTCCTTACTCAACTCCTTTATCTTCTTTTGGAGGGAATTTCCATCACTAACCTTTGTGAACTTCCTTGAGATTGGTAAGGTTCTCAAAGTTTCCAAAATATCCTTTAGATGTTGTTTCTTTTGTTGAATATCCTCTTGTAGCTTCAGTGCATTTGGATCTTCCTGTGGTGAAGTCCAAATTTGTAAGATCTAATCAAATAGCTTCCAAAAATCTACCACTATCGTGAAGATGTCAAGCATTGCAGCTTCATATCGACCTCCCTCTGCTTTCAATCTTCCTGTGATGTGGTTGGTTGTAGCTTCGTTTGTAGCTTGTTGATCTTCATCTCTTATGTGAATTTTACATCCATAACCTTATCCTTATATCCTTTTACTGCAAGGCTAAGCTTCACACCTTGTCCTCCACTGGTTCTTCTTCTCAGACATCAATATCCAGAATCTTGTAGCATGTTGCTTTGACCATCTCATTTAGTTGTTGTTGTTGTTGTACTTCCCAATCCCTCTACTAGATTTCTAGATCGAGCTTCTACTGCAGTGAAGCTCGCTCTCTCTCTACCTGAATTTTGAACTATGAAGTGTGCCGTTCACACAACTTCAACTCATCTATGATCTCTAGATGCAACTTTTGTAATCTCTGAAGTGGTACTGCTGTGATGTTCATGTTCACATACCTTCACTCTTTGGCCTACTGCTATACTTTAGTAGAGTCAAACTGTAGGGTTCCAATAGTTATTGGTGTTATTCATGCTACAAGTGTGGGCTCTATTGGTCTTTCCTCTCCAAGCTTCTCCTCTACCTGCAATGGTTTTCTGACTGTATGTGCCAATATATTCAATTATATAATGCACTCCATAACACCTATTAGAAGTGTGGCATAGCTATCTACTAATTTGTTACATGATTCTACTATTTCTTCCTAAATCTTATCCCCAATTTGGTCCAAGTCCCCATCAGTGAGGACCACTGAAATTATGTCATTTTTCTTTTCTTTCTTCTCTTTCTTTTTACTTCTTGTGGTAGCTTTGGTGTGTGCCTCCCTCTTATCTATGACATCATGGTATATCTTCATATTTTCGGATTCTTTGTTCTACTCATCACCTTTGGGAGGATCCTGGTGACCCTCCTCATATTTCTCCTCTTGTTCTGATTCTTGTTCATCCTTATCCTTCCCACTCACTTCCCCATGCTCTGTCGCGACCTCGTATGAGAAAGTATCCTCTCTCTGTGTCTCTAGTGTAGTGATCCAGAATGTTGTAACCAGAATACAGTAACTAGAATACAATAACCAGAACCCAAGCCAGAACCCAGAACACTACAACACCAAACAAAAGCATCTAAAACATATTTTATGAGGTATATTCTACTTCCATGTGTCGAACCTGTGTGCATACACTCTTTTCTCAAGGTGAAATTGCGTATAGATCTATAATCAAATTTAAAATGTACACACTTCTTTGATATGCAAAACCAATGTGTATACGGGCATTTTCTAAAGTGAACCTGCGTATAGACCTGTAAATGATGATTTAAACTTTACAACAATTCCAGACTTTAGTTATACCCAGATCATCATATTTACAGAGTACAACATGCACTAGTTATTCAAGTAAATGATCGAAACCACACAAAGATACTTCACTTCAGGCCTTAAGATCTTGACCCATCATTAGAACATATCCTTCATCAAGAGCCAAGGTTCATCCTTGGTTCAGAACTAACTATGCACCATAACCCAATAACCTGTATACTAGATCTTACTCTTCATTAGATATTCAATACTTGAGTACATTTTCCTAATGATATTCTCCTCCTTTTATAGCCTTAGTCCTTAATCAATACCATGGACCAAAACCACTTAGGACCGATACCTTAGACAAAATACCTGTGGTCAACACTTCGGACTAGATATCTTGGAACAATACCATGGATCAAAATACCATGGACCAAATACCATGGACCAAAACTTAGTTTTCCAACATGAACATGCCTTTCCTTCTATGAAAGTGTGTGTTTATGCTATACACTCCTTTTGGTCTGCTAGCCCACATATACACGTGGCTGGGTCAATGGGGAACCAGCGTATAGCTCTCTTTCTTCATTCTGTGAGTTTGAACTGTGATTTTTCATATGAGTGAGTTTCCATCAAGGACAACATTTGTGTCATAATGTCAATAGAAAAGGTGAGAATGATTATCCTCGAAGGAGTTCGAGATCATATTGTCTCAAATCTCCATGACATGGAAACTCCATTTTCAATGTAGAAGGAATTGACATACTTGTTTCAAAATAGCAGTGACCACAGGAAGCTGGCACTGAAGGAAAAGCTCAGAAAGATCAAGATGGAGAAGGGTGACTCAATTCTAAAGTACTTAACCGAGGTCACCTATTGTCAGGATGAGGTTGGAAGTGTTAGTATTACTATTGCAAAAGATGATCTGGTGAGCCTAACACTTTTACGACATTCAAAGATCTGTCATTGCTACCACGAATTAGTTAATGGGAGGGAGAAGCTACCATAATGGGAGTGATTGTGGTCCAGCTTGGGACAGGAAGAGATTTGGTGGAACACCAAAGACGAATTCTCATTAAACCATGATGATGAGGAAAATTGTGCATTAGATGGTAAGGCAAAGAAAGGGAAGAGGAAGTTATCACATTCCAATTCATATTCTTGTTAGGGAGGTAAGAAGAAAGACATGTCGAAAATGAAGTGATTTCACTATCTGTTGGCTTGGTTTGGGCTAATCCATGTTCAACCTATACTGTGCACCAAAAAAACCCTCAATCATTAGCCCTTCCGGCAATGACCTACAAGAAGATTGGAGTCTCACCTAAAGTTACTATGGGAGGATGTAGAAACAGGTTTCTGCAACCTTGAAGGATTAGGAGATTTGGTATTATTATGTTATCTTATTCCTAGCATTTATAAATCACTTTGCTACATTAGATTAATCACTTAAAAATGCCGTATAAAACCATCGTTGAGTTGAAGTAAAATGCAATTGTAATAAATGCTACTATACAATAGATAATAAAAAAATATACACATCAAAACACCAATTTACGATGGTTCACCCTAGTGTAGGGATATGTCCACAATAATTGTTGCTTAATATAAAAAATCTTTGAACTACAAACAGTTCTTTGCCTGAGCACTAAGTTGTAGGTTGTCTACACACTTAGCTACAGACTTAGGTCTCGATGCAGTTCACTGAAGAGCCTCACCTTCTCTAGCAAATTACAAATCTCAATAATTTTCCCATAATACTAATCTATATCAATTTGATTTGATTTGATTTATATCTCTTCTTATTATTTTACCCTATATATACTATTACATTGTAGGGTTAGATCATCAAAATACCATGGCCCAAATACAGTGGACTCCCTAAAACAAGAAACTATGGTCCCAAAACCATTGATCACATACAAAATCTCACTTTTACAGAAAAGAGGGGCATCGACCCACCTGGAATCCCTTACGACACCGCGTGGTATATTCAACATGGTCCAATGCATGGTCCACTTTGCGCTCCACTCATGCTCCACTACGTGCTCCGCCCCTCAAAATACATAGTCTTTGCCAAAATTTTGGCCAAGTTGGGTTGCTCCCAATAGGCATCCAACTCTCACATGTGACTTGTCCTGACTCACTCAGCCGATCTGCTTATGATATTCAATGCAATGTTGTTTTACGCACTATTGAAGTGCTACAGAATGTTTGTGACCTATTTCTCTTCGTTGCACACTTCCTCTAGTAGTGCTTCTATCGCAGGTTATGTACCTTTCTGCATCACTTCTTTCTCTCTATCTCTATAATTTGTTGAAGCTTCTCATCGACTACTTGGGACAGTTGGAGAGCCTCATCCTGCAATGGCTGAATTCTCTCTGTCAGGGCCCACTCTTCCTTACTCAACTCCTTTGTCTTCTTTTGGAGGGAATTTCCATCATTGACCTTTTCGAACTTCCATGAGATTGGTAAGGTTCTCACAGTTTCCAAAATATCCTTCAGATGTTGTTGCTTTTGTTGAGTATCCTCTTGTAGCTTTAGTGCATTTGGATCTTCCTATGGTGAAGTCCAAATTTGTAAGATCTCATCCAATAGCTTCCCAAAATCTACCACTGTTGTGAATATGTCGAGCATTGCACCTTCATGTTGGCCTCCCTCTGCCGTCAGACTTCCCGTGGTGTGGTTGGTTGTAGCTTCATTTGTAGCTTGTTGATCTTCATCTCTTATGTGAATTGTACATCCACAACCTTATCCTTATATCCTTTTACTACAAGGCTAAGCTTCACACCTTGTCCTCCATTGGTTCTTCTTCTTGGACATCAATATCCAGAATCTTGTGGCATGTTCCTTCGACCACCTCATTCAGCTGTTGTTGTTGTTGTTGTACTTCCCAATCCCTCTACTAGATTTCCTGATTGAGCTTCTACTGCAGTGAAGCTTGCTGTCTCTCTACCTAAACTTTTAACTATGAAGTGTGTTGTTCATGAAACTTCAACTCATCTATGATCTCTAGATGAAACTTTGTAATCTCTAAAGTGGTACTGCTGTGATGTTCATATTCACATACCTTCACTCTTTGGCCTGATTCTATACTTTAGTAGATTCAAACTATATGGTTCCAATAGTTATTGGTGATATTCATGCTACAAGTGTGGGCTCTATTGGTCTTTCCTCTCCAAGCTTCTCCTCTACTTGCAATGGTTGTTTGACCATCTGTGCCAATATCTTCAATTATATAATGCGCTCCACAACACCTATTAGCAGTGTGGCATAGCTATCTACTAATTTGTTACATGATTTTACTATTGCTTCCTAAATCTTGTCTCCAATTTGGTCCAAGTCCCCATCAGTGAGGACCACTGAAATTATGTCATTTTTCTTGTCTTTCTTGTCTTTCTTTTTACTTCTTGTGGTAGCTTCGGCGTGTGCCTCCCTCTTATCTATGACATCATGGTATATCTTCATATTTTCAGACTCTTTGTTCTACTCATCACCTTTGGGAGGATCCTGGTGACCCTCCTCATATTTCTCCTCTTGTTTTGATTCTTTCTCATCCTTATCCTTCCCACTCACTTCCCCATGCTCTATCACATCCTCCTATGAAAAAGTATCCGCTCTCTGTGTCTCGAGTGCAGTGATCCACTATGTTGGCCACTGTTGTATTTGTGCTAGGAAATCATCTTTTGTCACTAAATATGGTAAGGGATGCCATCACTTGTCTGTGTCCCTGTGAGCCTATATGTAAATTTTGTGGAAGTTAGCATTAAACTTTGTGGTTCACCAACATGTGTAAGTCCATATGATATAAAACAAAAAACATTATGTTATCCTATTTTCGCATCGATTTAGTGGTGTACTACAATGAGGCATATCATGTGACTTCACAAACATCCGAGGCTATTGGAGGGAACTACGAATATTTCTTCTCTCCCCATGCAAGCATCAGAATTATCAAAATTAACCTTGTGTAGTGAAATAGAGTACCTTTCTCCTGAGCCTCACAATATGTATCCAAAAGCTCTTGGAAAATATATGTGGCCTAGTTGTACTGAACCCCATTAGTGCACTATGGAGCTAATGAAACCACTGGTGCAAGGTCTTCATTAGTCTAACACCTCCTCATGGTTTTTCCAACCAATATATGTGGTGTAAATCGAAATCCATGGCCATTGATCAAGTTGATATCATAACCTCACTTCCCTTTTGTCAGTCCAAACTTGTTCTTCATGTTTACTGCTATGGCTCTATCTAGATCTTTCCCAACAAACTCTTCTATGGCGTTCAACCCTTGATAAGGTATTCTTGTGATTCTCCATATTAGCATTGGATCGATAGGGATCCTCTTCCCCATCCATAGGAATCCATTGTAGACCAGCACGAGTAGTTGTCTCACACAAGATTTTCTTCCTGGACTTCTATCAAAATATGGAACATTCAACATATTCATCAAGCCTGGCTATACCAATCTAACTGCCCACTATTGTGGCCCTAACTTTGTCACAACACTCTCATAGTAGTGTACTTGTCTTAAGTATTTGTTTAGTGTGAACTGTAGATATTTCATTCTATCATTGAAATCATACTCCATGAACTGTAGTTACAGAATCTTCCCAAGAGTTTCTCCAGTAAATCACAGTCACTCAGGAAAGAAAGGTCTAAAGGTGCCATACTCCACATCCTTTGATTCTTCCATTGGTTTTGCATATAGTTTTCTTGGTGGAATATGTGGTGGGAGAGGTGACAAAAACACTACACCATTCATTTCCATTTCAACTTGATCTACTTATTCCTCACTATCTCTCTCCTATTCAGGCTGATTCTGAGGTTCAACGGGTATATTTTATTTTTTATTCCTCATTCTCTGCTCTCTGGTCATTTTATTTCACAGGGATCTTTGTTGTGTGCATGATGTTGCTATTGTATGTGGTGATGGTATTGCAGGCATATCAGCTGATGCTGCTTCCATGACTCCAGCTAAGCCCTTCTCACTAAATATAGAAATAAATTCTTCAGGCATCAGGGCATCCATGCAAAAAATTTTGCAACTTCTTCACAATAGCAACATTGAAACTCTCAGGATAGAAAAGTGCCAAATCTGGGTGGAAAGTGGATTTTTATAGAAAATCTGAATTTCTAACCCCATCATTAGCTCATATTGTGTTCATTAATTTGATATCTATCGCTAGATCCAGTCAAATTGTCCTCCTAAATGCATCTTTCTACATGTTTCAACAACAACTTTCCTTTCTAAGAGTCATATTTTTCTCATGAACTTCAATGCATCCCATATTGTAACGAAGCAAACCTTCTTATGTCGATACTCCTACAAACTTTAACATAATCTAGAGACGCCTATATCGAATCTCTCTGTACAGTAATTTATAGTCGAGTGCCCACTTTCAACTGCATGTGGCATTAAGACTTTTCTCCCTTCTTTAGAGCGAAGTTGTAGGGGTAGGTTTGTCCTTATACAACTTCAACCTACAGCCACTTACTCCTCCTTGAACCAATTCTCATTTAACATTGCTAATTGAACTGTGCCTCCATCAATAATATGCTTGATAATGTATGGGCCCAACCAACACATCTTGAATTTTCCTGGAAATTTTACAAACTTATTGTCACAAAGGAGAACAAGTATCCTACCTATCACTTATTTTTTTTAACATGTTTGTCATGCCAAGACTTTTCTCTTGCTCTCTCTAACTGTTGATGGAGTCCTGCTATAAATCTATCTTCCTCCAAAGCAGGAAACTGTGACGTTATTTCCTCCATTATACCAGGGTCTGCCATATCTGTAAAAGTTGCAATCCTCAAGCTAGGCATGATGTACTCCATGGGAATCATGACTTCCTGCCCTTAAAATAACCTGAAGGGTGTCTGAACTGTCAAATTTTTACATGTGATCCTATAAGCCCATAATACTGCTGGAATTCTAAGGTTTCATTCATCTTTGTTCACATTACATACCTTAGTAAGTGCATTCTCCAAAACCTTATTAAACTCTTATACTATTCCATTGGCCCGACGATGACGAGGGGTACTCTTCTTATGATGAACTTGAAAACTCCTCAGTCAATGCTTCAATGGTCTTATTTAGGAAGTGTGAAACTTTGTCACTCATCAAAATATTTGGACATCCAAATCTACACAATATATAGTCAAAAATAAATGTCGCAATAGTCTCTATGCTACAGTCCCTTACTAGTTGTGCTTTGGCCCATCTTGTCAAGTAATGATTCATTTTAATTATGTACCTTGCACTGGTCCTCTTTCTAGGTGGGTTGATTGGTCCAAAAAAATCAATGACCCACTTATCAAAGGCTTGCAATGTAACTTGTGGTACCAATGGCATCTCATCTTTTCTGGAAGTATTATATATTATTTGACACACAACATATGCTCGATAGTACTCCTTCGCATCTTTATGTAATTTAGGCCACCACAATACTGCTCTCAAAATATTTTGAACAATAACCTTTCCTGCATAGTGTCCACCAGTTGTGCTCCCATCAGCCTCTATGTAGTGTCCTGTCCTGTCTAGGGTGCTAGAATAGGCTATATTTATTATCAAATAGGATGTCTAGACTTAGAGGCATGCGTCTAAAGTATATAGACATAAAGGATTATTAGCTAAGTGGTTATGATGGTAGGTCACAGGACTTCTTTACGGAAGATTGAGGTATGTTAACTATCTTCAAACACTTAGGTAACTCAGTTAATCTACCTAATTACAACACTGTCATTCAATTCATTTATCAAATTAAAACACTGTGTATCACTGCAAACCAAGATTTTAATCCCCTTACAGAGACACTATGCATAAAACCCCTGTTCAGTAAATACTCAGCATTCACTAACATTCATGCAAGATAAAAATATACAGAAATCATAAGCATACTTTGAAATGATAACAGAGTTCATGACATTGCTTTAGAAGACAACAAAGGATCGAATCCCTTACAGGATACGATTCACGATCTCAGTGATGAACTGTTCAAGCACGATCACAAACATAAACCATACGCATTCTATTGAAATCAACAACCAATTCTAATCACTGCGCATATCATTTAATACCCTTAGTTGCAAATGAAAAGAAAATAATAGTATACCAATTTAACGCAGGGCCCGTCCGTGTTCCAGAGGTATACTGGACTGTGATCAACCGATTATCAAATCAACACAACAAGGAAAAGATCGTGACTGTAACTATGTCTTTGATATTAACTTCAAACTCTGTTTTCAAATGAAACAATGATCACCAACTGACTACTCAGAACTGTGTTTACATATGGTTTTACAACCCTTACATTTCGAAAACAAATGTACATTCATGATGTGGCTGTTTTCACTTTTACCATGTCGTGATTTTTAAAAATGTTTCTATCCTAAACTGATTTCAAAAAGGAACAAAACTAAATCAATTTAGAATGGTTTGCTATTGCTTCCTTTGTCGCCAACATGCTATACTTTGACCTTCGTTGACCGCGCATGTAGGAGGGTCGATTCTGCTGTAGGATAGGTATTCGTCCATGCTTGGACATTCTGCTTTTCATCCCTACCCTTCGCTCTAGCCTAGTTTTCATGCCACATGTCAAATAATGAACCAATTACAGGATGTTGGAACTTCCTGTAGCTATTTTTACCAAAAATCCCTAATTCGTTAACATAAAACTCCTAAATCAATTTTAATGCATTTTAATAACTATAGGACTATTAACTAAGCAATTCTCAAGTGATATGAGAGATATATGATGGAAAGAGGTAGGTAAATGATATGTTTTAGGAGGAAAAAGGAGGTCATAGAATGGTACCAACATCTCTCCCCGACTTAATGAATTAGCATGTCCTCATGCTAACCCCGAAGTGCTTCCCTTGAACTTTGTCCCTACCTGTACCTCTGCTGCCTTTAGCAATGTGTCGACATTCTTTTTCACCTAGGCATCTTTCTGACCATGGAGCTCCTGCTTTAATCTTTTGTATTTTTCTTTTAGGGTCTTCTTCTAATTGTACCACTTAGTGGCCCAATTACAAATATACGTTTTCTTAGCCTCTAGTTCATTTATTCGCTCCCTTAACTTTTCATTCTTCTTTTGAGTCTCTTTACTCTGCGCTTGGAGCATTTCATTTTCTTTCTTGATAAATTTTTCTAGCATATTAGCCTCCATGAGTTCTTCCTTTAATTTCTCAATTGGTTTCTCCAGTTTCTTTTGTTTCTTAATGGGAGGTGGTGAACCTTTTTCTTGCTTGTTATTGCTTTCAACCTCTATATCAGCTCCTAGTCCTGGTGGTCAGTGGTCACTACTCTGAATATCCATTGGTATAGGTGCATTGGATTCAAGCTGGTCTTCTTATAACTGGGCTTTTGGTGTTCTCCTTGTTCTTCTTGAATAAGTGGTGAAAATTTTATCTTGCTCTGCCTTCTTAGCATCTTCTTTTCTCATTTGCCTAGTCCTTATGCTGCTCATAGGTGGAGGCACTTTGCCTGCTTTGGATGCTGGGATCTTTTCATCGATATCCTTCATGAATCCTGAGTTCTCTTGCAATTCTTCTTTGTCTTCTTCATCTTTAATTTGGTTAGCAGCTAAGAACTCCTTCCATATTTTCCCTCTTCTTTGCAATTCATGCTCAATAAGAATTTTAATTAAGCCAAAGTGATATAGGATCTTGTCTTCATTTCCCTTCTACTTTTGGATGGTCTTCGACATCTTAGTTAGGCTTTGTAATAGAAAATATAACACACTACCTTTTCAAGTGTAGCAGTAATTTGATATGGTATAGATAGACAATATTGTAACGGCCTTCGCAGGTTACGAATTTTTCGAGGATATAGACCATCTCATCCCAGGGATGCACCAACCAACTCCTTGGGATGCCTTTCTTCCAGTTAACTGATGAGTCTCTGGATCTAGACATAAATTGAGTCCATGACTTCTCTTTAAATTGCTTTGTCTTAAAGTAATTCTCCCCTTCTGGGCTGATCCCTATTGACTGGGCGATGGTGTCTTTTGAACCTTGAATGAGAAGTTACCTATCAGGGCTTTCTCTCCATTGAATGTGAAAGCGAATTGTTTGGTAACCTCTTCATTATTTCCATGAAATTTCTCTAAAAAGGGAAACCACTGTATCTCTCTTAGAATTGAATTGCAATCTTCATGATATTGAGAACTGTCGAACATGCTCGGCTCGACCCTATTGGTCATTTTGGCAGAGGGTTGTGCTCTAACCCTTCTCTGTTTATGTTTTTGCAATTTCAACAAAGAAATTTCAATTTGTTACCTGGTGGCGTCGCTCCCTTAATATCCAGTATGATGCTCGGTCGACTGTCTTGTGACTTTGGTGGGAGTCGAAACCGAATGGTTATATTTCCCTCTTGTGGCGCTCACTGCTTTCAATCCTTACTGTGGAAGTCACTGGAGTTAAATGCGAGCATGAAATAACTGAGAATGATGGTAAAATAACCAACTACACTTACTTCATACCGTATTCATCTTTGGAAACAGAGGAATGGATGTACCACTTGTATAAATGCCATCATAGGAGTGCTGGAAGCGTATATGCAATACTGGGGTATGATTTCAGGGAGTCCTCTGAATCATTTAGCTGTGTTGGGTGGTGGAATCATAATTCGGCCATATGGAATACAATGAATAGGCCCGCTTTAACATCTGTTCCTTTACCTTTATTTTTTTTTTTAAACACAATCCACCACGTGTCCTGTTTCTATTGGTACTCGGCCAAATGGAAGATGTTGGTATGGCTGTAGGATGAGTTTGGCATAACAGGGTTGATATGAAAAGGGTAATGGATTTAGAGGTACGAAATAGGTTGAAGTATGAAAGATGATAAGAATCAGTGAGATAAGGGATGATGGAAAATGTAGTGTCCTTGAAATCGATCATAACAGTCACAGTCATTAAACTTAACATTAAAAATTAATCTAAGAAATTAAATGTTAAGAATAAGGAACATATTACACTTTTGTTGGCTGTTGTTGCATTGGCATGCTGAGTAGGACTAGTCTCTTTTGACTATTCTTTGTGGTTCATAACAG
>APFE031562661.1:0-14646 GCA_000404065.3 Pinus taeda | reverse complement strand
ATAGTTAAGATAGTAACAACTATCTTACTATAAAACAAATACACAAATAAAACAAATACTTAACTAAATAAGTCGGAATCCATGATATAAAGAGTTGTTATAGGTCATATATAATAAACACTGCTTGTTGCTAGCTTCACTACTATTCTCCTTTTCCTTCTTCAATGTATTAGTGTTGTTATATTACATATACAATAATTATTGTATATTTTTTCTGAAATAATATTAATAATTTTTTATTGTTTAATTTATTAGATATAGTAAGACGAATTGTTTGCATGATTCCTTTGTTATTTGCAAATTCATGGTATAATTAGATTTGCATTGATGTTTTTTTAATGTTTTTAGAAAATACTTTAAAAGAAATTTGCCGCTTAAGTAAATGGTGATTGCTTTATCATAAAAGAATGAGACAAAAAATTATGAATTATTAATAAATTATTATATTCATTAAAGATTGAAAGAAGATAGATAACTAAAATTGAATAAATCCACCAAAGCAAATATTGAAATTATGCATATCACATATCAATTATTTTAATCGAATTTACTCAAATTATTGCCAAAAATGTTTACCAAAATAAAAATAAAAACCTTAATTTATTTTAATACTTAATTTAAATTAATTTAAACAACCACAGAAACACTGAAAGTAATTGATGAAATTCTCTAGACATTCATTACAACTTTAATTTTTAATTTTGAAAACAAAAATCAAATGTAAACCATCTATATAAATGGCTCATATTCTTACTATAATTTAGATAATATTCTTTAATGTTTTTTTTTTGCTGGGCAAAGGCTAAACTAATTATATTAAAAACCAAAAAATGTATTTACAAGAGGTGTGAACCTCTGAGAGCGTGTGTTAGCTCTCTGTCAAAGCTTTCCTCATCAACCTGGATTGTCTGCGTATACAAGCTAGAGATTCCAAAAAATACTAGCAGAGATAGTTTGTGCTGCGACATTGACCGACATAGACAGACATAGACCAACATAGACAGACATAGAAACTGGAAATTAACCCAGACCCCAAGACCCATTACAAGAAACAGTGTTTATAATCATCATTTTAACAATTGCTGCTCGCCACGAGACCGAAACTAAGCCAAAAGGAAAAAACAGCGTTCGCCTGAGATCAGGCTTACCCATGACTCTTCTGCCATTAATTTCCCTGCTTCTTCCGCGGCTCAGCTTCTCGTTCCAGTGCTCGTTTCTTACGGTCTTCTGCTGCGCGAACCGGGTCACGCTCCCAAGTCACCTCCATGCCAACCGGAATATCTTCAATACGTTCAATACCAGGCGGCAATTTGAGGTACAGAGTATAATCGAAAGAGTCTTCAGACTCCTCATTCTTTGTCTTGCTCTGAGGAGAGGAAGGCTTGTTGTTTTGAGTTTCCCTTTGAGCCTCTGGTGGTCCTTCAGAAGTAACCATGGGCTCTTTCCCTTTGAGGCTGCTGATTTCTTGTAATGCTTCCGCCTGCTCTTCTGAGTAACCAAAGGTGCTCTCCTCGTCCATCTTGCTCTGTAATTCTGGGCTGTAGGAACTGTCCTTTAGCTTGGAAGTGTTGTCCGAGGAGGGAGACGTCTTTTCCGCCATTTCAGTCTTCCAACTTCCTTCCTCCTCATCCTCCTCAGCAAAAATTACTGTTATCATGGCTTTAACCACAGGCTTGTTCCTCTTGCGGCAGTAATAAAGAGTCACGGTTTGCACTGCATTACTTAAATCTGACTCAGAGTGCGCCGAATCGCAGGAGGGTGGCGAAGCACAGGCCAAAGGAGAGATACGCCTCGGGCTTGAGTGGCCACTATCTCTGGAGCCGCCCTGCTGCCCAGAATTGCCTCCCCTACGAGGCCTACGATACCCAGCGCGCAGAGCCATAATGAACCCAGGGTGGAGCTTAACGGCCTTGTGCCTTCGTCTGCCAAGAAGAATGTCGCGGGAAATGTTACCCCGATGGCCCTGCAACCCGACTGCCATCGTCAAATTCACCTGAGCCGAACGAGAACACACTGCAAGAATTGGGTAGGGGAAGGACTCGAGGTTGGGTATGCTGCACTCAGAGCCTCCCTCCTCCACGCTAACCTGAACTACGAATTCTCTAGAACAAAAGCCGAACTGCAAACACAGAATATGGAATGTTTGCGCCATGACAAGATATCTATCATCAGAACCTTGGAAAGACCACTGCATTGAAGAGCCATTAAGGCTCGTAAATTCCTTTGGGGCAGAAACCAGCCCAGAGCCCATGGCAACCACCTGTCCGCAGCGTGGCATCATGTCCTCAGCGCATGGGTTTCAACTCATCTTAAATGCGATCATTAACACCCGCATCCGGGTGATAATATTCCTACGTTAAGGATTCATTAATACTTATTTAACTATAATTTAATTCATTAAAATTTCAGCTATTCATAACCGTGCCGAAATCATGCTCTTTGTAAAAATTCTTCAGATCACACTCCTTAAAAATAGTTAAAAATTACCATGTCAAAATTTATGTAGAGTTTTGAATTTACATGAATATATCAGAAGAATCATACATGTAACCGAAGAAATTCAAGTGGAATTAATTATGAATCAAAATTATAAGACTGTGTTTCTGCTGCGTGACTAATGCACAACTGCAGCTTTATCATGCTTTATCACAAAATTACTTCATCTATAAACAAGAAGGAACATATGTTCATCGGTAAAGGATGAATACCCAAACTTTGAAGTTCATTTATCATGCTTTATCACAAAATTACTTCATCTATAAACAAGAAGGAACATATGTTCATCGGTAAAGGATGAATACCCAAACTTTGAAGTTCATTTAGATAATAAGTTTTGTAATGTATCTCACCCATTTGATAGGAGTGGCCCACTGTTATAAACTATGTATTACATTATATTAATAAGATTTTTTTGATAAAGAGCATTTTTCATTTCATCTAAGAAACTATACCATAATTGATTTATTTTCTTATATCTATATTAAGCCTTATTTTGAAAGAATTATGAGAAAATTGATATTCTAATTAGAAAGAGATATGTGAGAGTTATATGAGAGCTGGGGTGTTTAATTGAAAGAAACGTTAAGGGAATTGTTTTTTATGGAAATAATTGGAAGGTAATTTTCTATGCTCTTTGTTATTGTTTGTTTTGATTCACAAAAGTATTGGATCATTAGACACCACATAATGTGATTAATGTTATTTGTTGATAGATTATCCATCAACTACTAAATGTGGCTCGTCCATCTCCACATATGGGGAGGGCTCAAGTCAGCTTGTTTTCTTTCTTGGCGATGGTTTGTCATTGGTTGATGCAGGGAAAGAAAGAGAAAGCGGAGGATGGTGACATTGTTGTATAAAATGTGGAATGAGACAAGGTAGACCCCAAACCCAAACTATAAGAAACATGTAAGAAGAAATCTTAATAGAATTCAATGAAAACTCAATGAGAAGAAGTCTTAATAGAATTCAATGAAAACTCAATCGTACACTATGGTTACATCAGATAGTTACTACAAGTTCTATTTTTTCAAGTGTGAAGGATTTTTAAAATTTAAATGTTGAACTTTTAAATGAGATTTAAAATAAAATGACACAATAACAAAGTTCATCATCATTTTCAACATATCCAATATATCACTCTGATAAACTAGTAACTTCACATCAAAAAATGCCTTAACAAAGCACCTGATCATCCAAAATCTTCACATCAAAAAATGTCTTAACAAAACAACTGACATCAAAAAATTGCCACTAGCACCTGATCATCCAAAATCTTCAAAAACCGTAAACAAAATTAATCATAAAAAAACAAACTAAAAAAATTAATCATAAAAATTATAAACAATTATTTTATATATTGTATAAAGAAATTATTAAATATTATTTTAAAACATTTTGAATAAATGAAAACTTTTATACCAACCCTCATTTTATTCACCTAACTTTGAAATGACTATAAAAATTAAAATTTATTTCAGACACAACTTATATTTCTATATATAGATATTAATTAATTTAAATTATATTTTTTATAAAAATAAATAAAATTAAATTTGTATTTTAACATTTAAATATATTTTTAATAATCATTATCATTGAAAATAAAAACTTTATTGTAATTTCAAAATACTATTTTATAATATATAATTTAAATCTAAATATTCAAATATCCAAAAATACTCATATTTTACAGTTGGATTTTGGATATGTTATTACCGACGGAGACATTATATATATAAAACACACGGGTAAAACTTCTGATATGGCATAAAAGTCGGTAGTTTTTTTAATGTGCTTTTTCCTGAAATTTTCATTCTTATTAATGATTTATATATATATATATAAACAATAAGGATTATAGATATTTTTTATATTTCTAAATATTAATTATTATTATTATTTTTTTTAATTTTAATATTAATTTTCAGTCATTTTTATTACTATTTTAAAAATTATTTTTGGAAATTTTGAAATTATTATTTTGTTTTATTATGTGTTAATATTATTTTTAAGAAGATGACTTCGACTTCCAACTTCTAGCAGATGGAGGAGCTCTGGCGAATTGACCCCGCACGCCTGCACCTGCACCTGCTCTCCAGGCCCTGCTTGGCAGGGCTGTTGCCGCCCTCCCCGATCTCTCCTTGACCTGATCTGTTCCCCGACCCCCTCATTGGCCTTTCGCTGCTTCCTGCCCCCGTTGGGGCCCAGCCTGCCTCGCGCTGACCCTCCTTCGCTATCCCTTGCTGGCCATTCATTCTTTGAATGGCCGGGCTCGCTCCTCCCCCTCCAGGCTCTGAGAACCATGAGGAAATTTTTGCTTCTCTTTTCTCTGACTCAGCCATCTCCAGAACTCGTCCCACAGTGACCAAGTTCATTAAAAAACTTGATGAAATCCCTGAGGTGAATCTCCCTCCATCCCTTCCAAGGAAGTCAACAATCATCCTCGCCGAAAGAGGGCTAGTTGGTCAGTTCACTGGTCTCTGGCCCTCCCCGAGATCAGTCCAGAAATGGGTAGAGCGCAACTGGAGCGCGATGATCCAAGGGAAAATAGCCATCAGATTCTGCGGACGTGGTTATTTCACCTTCCTCTTCGAATCAAAAGAAGACAAGAATCTCATATTCAGAAATGACCCCTACTTCATGGACTCAAGAGGCCTGTACTTGAACAAATGGACCCCGGACTTTGATCTGGAAATGGATATCCCAAACACTGTTCCAGTTTGGGTCCGGCTTCCTCATTTTCTGCTCCACTGCTGGGGAGACGAATCAGTTAAGACAATAGGGAATGCAGTAGGCAAATACATTGACAGATCGGAGCCAAGGGAGAACATGCATGCATGCACAAGGATCTGCGTGGAAGTAGATCTAGGGAAAGGCTTGCCGGAAGCCATCAAGATCAAGGTAGATCAATGGACGCATATTCAGCAGTTGGACTATGAGCAGCTCCCCTTCAAATGCAAGGTATGTCACGAGTATGGTCATTTCGCCAATAGATGTAGTAAGTCAAAAACAAATGAATCAGCTGATAATGAGGAAAATCCTGAAGGCTCTTGGGAACCAGTAAAAAGGAGAAAACCTTCCCACCCCCAAGGTCCCAGCTCAAAAATCCCTTCGGATCCCCTCCCTCACCCTCCTCCCCCTCCTCTCAGCGCAGCTCCCCCCTCAACCTCCAACCCCTTCGAATCCTTGTCCGTCGAAGATCCTTCTTCCCCTCCATCTTCCCCCCAAGCACCTCCCTCTCCCACCCGCATGATCTCTCTCCCTTCCCCTCCTCCAACCACAGATAGAATCCTAACCAGAAACAAAATGAAAGAAGCCAATCAATCCACAGATCCTCCAAGAAAAGCTGGTCGAAAGTCAAACAAAGAGCTCAAAGATGAAACAGCTGCAAAAGAGATGGCAACAGGAACGCAGCAACCAATGGACTCATACCTAGGCAAGCTGAAAGGAAGTGGAGAAAAGGCAAAGGAGAGGAGTGGTCCTCACCCAACCAATGGTAAATAATGATCTTGGTCTCTTGGAACTGTAGGGGGATGGGCTCTCCCTCAAAACTAAAAGCAATCAGGGACTTATTAAAACAGGAGCAGCGGGATCTCCTTCTCATCCAGGAGACCAAAATTTCGGCACAAGACTTTCAACATCAAAGTCAAAACTTCAAAAATTTCACTGGGGTATCAACAGGCTCAGAAGGAGCCTCAGGAGGAATAGGAACAATGTGGAACAAGAATAAATGGGAAATCACCAATTCTCAATTTTGCAACTGGTGGGTAAGAACAGACCTGAAAAACAAAGGATCTCAGGAAATCTACTACATATACAACATATATGCTCCAAATCATCACAGGGACAAAGGCCGCTGCTGGGAAACAATATCCTCAGACCTTCAATCTGTGCAAAATAGGAACATAATTCTTGGGGGAGACCTGAACTTAATAAGAAATGTGGAAGAAAAACTGGGAGGAAACTACCACGCAGACCCTTCGAGAGACATGCTTGAATCCATAATTCAGTCACACAACTTGATGGACATTCCCCTATCCAATGGAAAATATACTTGGAGCAATAAAAGGACTGGATCATCTAATATTAAAGAGAGACTGGATAGCTTCCTACTTCAGGAAGGAATCGCTGCAAGTTTTCAGTCCATTAAGAGTCATTTAATCCATGCCTCGGCCTCTGACCATAAACCTGTGATCCTAAATTTGGACAAAGGTAGAAATCTGGGACCTCTTCCTTTCAAGTATAACAAAATTTGGGACCTGCAAGAAGACTTTCGCACCCTCATCAAAAACCAGTGGGCCAAGGAAGTCAACGGGTCGCCCTACTATGTATGGGAAACAAAGTTAAAATCGCTGAGATCAGTTATTAAACAGTGGGAAAAAGAAGCAGCGATCTTGGAAAACAAAAAAAAATCGGACTTACTCATGAAGATGGAGCAGTGGAATAAGGCTAAAGAAAATATCCAATACACTAGTGAAGACTTAGACTATGAAAAAGAAATGTACAGAGAACTCTATCGCCAGAACAGAGCTGAGGAAGAGGATCAAAGACAGAAATCCCGTTGTCTTTGGCTGAAAGCTGGAGACAAAAACACTTCTTTTTTTCATAACAATATAAAGCTCCGGCGAGCTGGAAACCAGATAAACAAAATAGAGGTAGAGGGAAAACAACTCAGTGACCAAGAGGAAATCAAGGAAGCAACTCACAACCACTTCAAAACTCTCCTTTCTATTGCTCCTCAGCAAATGGACAACATCGAATTCCTCAGCGCAGTAAAGAGCAAAATCTCAGATGCTCAGAATAAAGAACTGGATCAGGACATCACCGAAGAGGAAATCCGAGCAACAACCTTCAGTATGCAGCAGGATAAGGCCCCGGGACCGGATGGATTCACGGTTGCCTTCTATCGAAATCATTGGGAAACAATCAAAAAAGATTTTGTGCAGATGGTCAAGAATGTATTCCAAAACCACAAAATGGGAGAAAACACCAAGTCTTCGCACATAGCTCTTATCCCCATGGAAACGAATCCTCTCTCCTTTGACAGATTCCGTCCCATATCCCTCTGCAACGTCTCTTACAAGATTGTAACCAAAATTCTAGCCAACAGGCTCAAAAAACTTCTCCCTCACTTAATATCTGAGAATCAAGGAGGTTTTGTACCAAGCAGGCAAATCACCGACAATGTCATCCTAATTCAAGAAGCCATCCACAGCAGCTTCAACAGAGGGGAAAGAGGAATGATAATCAAATTGGACATGGAAAATGCCTTTGACAGAGTTGATCACTCCTTCTTAACAGAACTCTCAAAAGATTCGGGATCTCAAAAAACTTCATAAGTATTATCAACGGGTGCATCTCCAACCCTTGGACCGCTCCTTTGATCAATGGTCGCCCCAGCAATTATTTCAGAAGCTCTAGAGGGTTGAGACAAGGCTGCCCCCTCTCCCCCTTCTTATTCATTATTATTGCTGAGACTCTGAGTATTCATTTAGAAAACCTTCGAAGACAAAAAGAGATCACCGGAATCCGGATTGAAAGAGGGACCAAAGAGATCAATCATTCGCTCTTCGTGGATGACACCCTTCTCATTGGGGGAGCCTCCAGTCTAATGGAAAAAAGATTCAAGAAAGTGCTGAATGCTTTCTTAGCAGCCTCAGGAGGAAAGCTGAACAATATAAAATGCAAGATCTATACATGGAATGTTCCTCTCCAAATCCAACAAAGAATATCCCTGATCCTGGACATTCCAGTGCAAAGAAACTGGAGTTTCTTCTCTTATTTAGGTCTGCCTCTAGCTAAGGAAACAATCAAGGCAGAGATTTGGGTCAAACACATCGAAATAATGAGAGGCCTCCTTCAGAGTTGGGGAGTTTCTTGGCTGAACCTGGCAGGCAGAGTAATCCTTATTAAGGCTATCCTCTCAGCTCTCCCAATCTACCAATATGCGGTCACCATGGCTCCGACAAGCATTCATAAACACATGGAAATCATCCTCCGAAGTTTCCTTTGGCAGGGAGGAAAACAGGAGACCAAGAAATTTAGTCTTGTTAAATGGGACTAGGTAACCTTACCATATGAAAAAGGTGGTCTATCTATCAAAATCCCAAGCCTCTCCAATCGGGCCTTGGGTTTTAAATTGACTTGGAGAATTCTAACTGGCAAAGAATCGTGGTGGGTGGAGGTCATGAAAAGGAAATATCTCAGTGGTCCAAACTCTAACCTTCTCTCTGAGCCAATAGTGGAAAGACCCTGCACCCTAGTGTGGAAACTTATCAAAAAAGTGCTCCCTCAATTAAGAGAAAACACATCTAAATTCCCTGGAAATGGTAAGAACATTAATATTTGGTCAGATAGAATCATGGGCTCTAAGCCGAGGAATCTTCTTCAAGCTTTTCGACCTCTCCAGATCTGGATGGATGAAAGAAACTTAACCACCTTGTTTGACATTTCAACTTGGAACCAGAACATCTGGCAAGACTGGAAAGATCTTAATCTACCCACCGACCTCAGGGATCTCTGGTCCAATCTCAAGTGCTCTCTCTCTGGTTCTACGCCTACAAATTCAAGGGTCGAGGACAGGTATATTTGGGATTCTAGTGGAGGCAAATTCACGGTTAAAGAGGGGTACAAAATTTTACAGGCAACTGCTCAAATGGCAAACTGGAATCTCCACACAACTGCCTGGAAATCAGAGTGTCTACCAAAGATCAAACATTTTAATTGGACTCTCCTCAAAGGAAAGACCCTCACTGCTGAGAATCTAAGGAAAAGAGGAATCCTGGGCCCTTCAAGATGTTGCTTCTACTGTGCAGAGGAGGAATCCATACAACATATCTTCCTCCTCTGTCCCTTCGCCCAAAGCTGCTGGAAACAAGTGATAAACCCCATGGAAATCAGTGAAAGCTTCGATCAGATCTCCTCTCTTCAGAAAAACTAGGGGAAATGTTATCCCTTTCCCAAAAAAGGAAAACACAATATCAACCGACTGTGGAAATGCATTCCAGCCACTCTTTGTTGGCAAATATGGTTAGCTAGGAATAACTATGTCTTCAACAACAAAAAGCCAACCATGGCCAGCATCCTAGCTAAAACAATAGCCATCATCTCAGAAACAATTAGCACCAACTTCATCGCTCTCCCAGATCAGTCAAGTTGGCAACAAGCAGAGATTGAATGGTACAACAAATTTAGTTTCAATTACACCAACATTCAACACCCTCAAACAAAAGCTCACAAGAAAAGGATACACTGGAAACTTAAAGGATCCAAGGAAGAGGTCAATCAATGGATTTCAGATCAGAAGCGTCATACTTTACATTTTCACGGAGCCTCCAAGAACAACCCAGGGAAAGCTGGAGCTGGGGGCATCATTAAAAACCACAGAGGAGAAACTATTGTAAGCTACAAATGGGGATTGGGAAAAGCCTCTAACAATGTGGCTGAAGCATAGAGCCTCCTTCTCGGCACCTCCATTCTGAATAGGCTGGGAATCAGAAATCCTATCATCATGGGGGACTCTGGCATCATTATAGCAGCCTTGGTCTCAGGAGCAGACTTCAACGAAGCCATTCTCAGCAATATAAAGCTCAGGATTCAGCACAATCTCAGAACTTTGGGTGATACGACGTTTAAGCATGTCTTAAGGGAAAACAACACAGCAACGGATTTTTTCGCCTCCAAGGCAGTCAACAGGCAGAGTGGACAAATCAGGGAGAATGATCACATCTACGACAAAGCAATCCCTTAGCAGATCAGCTTGCCTGACAACTCTTCAGAATAGCAACTCCAGTACGCCTCTGAACCCATGTCACCTCAGCTATCAAGCTTACTCTGACCCTTTCTGCTTCATCCTAGATTATCTGACTTCGCCCAGCTCCCTCGTGAACCGTGTGCCTTATTCCTCCCAGCTTGTTGACCGGCCAGCTCTTGAAATCCGCTCCTGTCTGGCTCCTCGTGATTCAATCTCTGCGAAATCTGGCACAAGTCCCTTCGTAATCCCTTCCGGCTGCACCAAAGATTTCATGGATGATCCCGAGTATGTCCAAATGCATGATCTCCCTCAGTATCACCTGCCTGTCCAGCCCTCTCAGTCGCTTTATAAACTCCACCCTCCCCTCTATCTTCGATAGCAAAAGGAAGACTCTAAGCATTTCGACTTACCCCAGGAGCTTGGCAGCAACAGCGGCAGTTCCCAGTCCATCTCAGCAGCGCGATCCCCTCTCCCCCGGCTCCAGAAGAGCGGCATCAAGCGAGGCAGTCCCTGGACCAGCTCTGAAGCGCGCCTCCTCCTGAAAGGACCCAGGTATAATTCTTGCTTTTCTCAGGTTCATTTGTCGCTGATCTACTTGGTTGTGCTCTTCTCCTCAGACATGGTGGAGCCCTCTGAGATTAGATTATAGAATGAAAACCAGGCTGACAGTGAACCAACTGAGAACCCGCTGGATCGCGTGCTTGGCAACAACACTTGCACACTCTGCAAACAACACTGCTTCATGATTGCCAGGTTCATCAAGCACTATAACGAGCTCAAGGAAGACTTTCAGGGGGACAATCGTTCCAAGAGGAAAAAATTGGAAAAACAACGAGTTGAAATAGAGAGCCTGAAAGAAAAATGTAACCACATGGAAGAGGCCATTTCTCACATTAAAAACATCACTCAAACCATGCAAGTTGAGGCCTCAACCAGAGCAAGCATCAAGAAGGAACCTCAGATGGAGGACTCTGTCAATCAATTTTGGTAAACAATCTCATGGCCAGCAAATTTTGCTTTCTAGCAGGGCTCTTTGTAAGGCAATATAGCCGTTTTTTATTTCAGTATATCAGTCTTAAGTTCACTCCCAAGAAGTCAGGGTCTGCGCACCCATTTTGGACTTCTCTTCCTCTCTCTCTAGTTCCTGTAACAACGCTTATTATAAGCAGTTTTTTATAATCGATAAGTACCCGATCATGTTAAAAAAATATATATATATATTATTTTTAATTATATTTTTGTTAGGATTAATGTTTACATTAATAAATTTGTATTTTTTTTGGAGATTATTGAAATATTTTGTCAACGGAATTAGTTAATTTTTGATATCGAGTCTTTGATGATTGCAGGAGATCTAAATGTCACTTTAAACTCTAATGAAACATGGGGGAACAACAGGAAAAAAGATCCTCTTGCAAATCACATCAGATATGAACTGCTACATAGGAATCTTGTTGACATAAGCCCACCTAGGATGCTTCCGACATGGGACAATGGAAGGATTGAAGGGGCATATATAGCTAAAAGACTTGATCGATTTATCTTACATGTTAGCATAATAGATAGATTTGGCATGTCGTTCTCATCAATTGGGAATGTGTTTATATCAAACCGTAGATTGATATTTCTAAGTTGGAGAGAAAAGGGTTTTAGAAAAGGGTATCCGTTCAAATTTAACAGATCATGGTTAGAAGAAACAGAGTTCAATGATATCATAATAAGAACTGGGAAGGATTTATCATCAAGAGATAATATTCCCCCTTTTTTGACCTTTAGGGATAAACTTTCTTCCATTAGAAAGGTTGTTAAAGAATGGAAGTATAAGAAAAGACAACTGAACAGAACGGCCCTTCGGGAAATACAAATGGAATTGGACAACATTTCTGGAGTTTTGGCTGCTCATCTACTCCCTTTCAATATGAGATCCCATATAAAGGAGCTTTAAAGGAAAAAACAAAAATTTTTGGAACAGTTAAAAGCATCATGGAGATTAAAGAGCAGGGCTATTTGGCTTAAGGAAGGTGATAGGAACACAAAATTTTTCCACAGGTTTGCAAGCTCCAGACGTGAAAAAAAACTCTATATGGAAGATAAATGACAGTAAGGGGGGCTTTCTATACTCTCAACAAGACATCTCAAATGAAGCCGTAAGATACTTTGAAAATCAATACAAGAGATCTGGTGATTGCGGGATATAAGACATTTTATGGGGCATTGACTTATTCCCGCAAATGTTTGATGGTGAACAAAACAAATAACTTTTCTAGCCAATAACAGAGGAAGAGCTATTGGAAACCATGAAATCTTTCAAAAAGGATAAGTGTCCTGGCCTAGATGGCTGGACGATCGAATTCTTTATCCATTTTTTTGATCTTATTAAACATGATTTGCTAAGGATGGTCGAAGGCTCTAGAATATTAGGTAGCATACACCAGATAACTTCCTCCACTCAAATAGCTCTCATCCCAAAGAAAATGGAAGCATAATCTTTTCAATATTTTAGGCCAATATCCCTCTGTAACATTTCCTTCAAAATCATTTCGAAAATTATTGCTAAAAGAATTAAAGTAACTTTATCAAGATTTCTAACAAAGGATCAGCATGGCTTTTTAAAAGGAAGAAATATTTTGGATGTTGTTGCCAACACACAAGAAAGCTTGTTCTCCATAAAAAAATTGAAGCAGTCATATTCAAAATTGACCTCCGAAAGGCATATGATTGCCTTGATTGGGGTTTCATCAGATGCTTACTTGCAAAGATTGGATTGAAAGCTAATATGAGAAACTGGATCATGGCATGTGTTGAGATGGTGAACTATGCCATCATTATAAATGGGATCCCATCCTCTTATTTTCTAGCTACCAGAGGACTGCGTCAAGGCTGCCTCCTATCTCCCCTATTATTTATCTTGGCAATGAATTCTCTAAGTCTCCACATTAACAAGGCAGTTAGCGAAAACAGGTGTCGCCCATTGAAGATTTGTAGAAACAATTATATCTCGCATAGTTTATTCGTAGATGATATACTTATATTTGGAATGCTATGCATAGTCACTTGGATATGCTTACATGACATCTTAAAAAGTTTCCAAAAGGCCACAGGACTACAAATTAATGAATCAAAATCAGTTTTCTTCCATAATGATGTCAATTTGAAAATAGTAGAATGGATATCCTTGCTATTCGGGATAGAGGCGTGGTCCATTAAGCATAGAATGAAATACTTAGGATTCCAGTTAAAAGCGAAGGGATACTCTAAAATGGACTGGCAATGGATAATAGATAGGTACTATAAAAATATATCAGTGTGGGAATACAAATGCCTATCAATGGTAGGAAGAGTTATTTTAGCTCAATCAGTTCTAACACAACTTGCTGTATACTGGGCTCACTTATTTTTCTTCCTGCAAGTATCATTCAAAAGATGAACAAGCTAACTGCAAACTTTATATGGGGTGGCCAATTAGAACAAAGAAAATTTCACCTATCTAAATTATCTGATATCTCTTTGCCGAAGAATTTTGGTGGATGGGGCCTTCTGGACCTGCGGACTTTTCGAAAGGCACTTTTATGCAAATCATTGTGGAGATGGATTTATGGAGAGGGGCCCTGGAGCAAAAAAATAAAAAAGAAATATATGGGCAGTAAGGATATTTCATACTGGTACAGGTTGGGAAGGATTGGATCCACTTATGGGTCAGCGATATGGATGAGTTTTCGCAAGATAGAAGAGTATTTCTTAAGGAATTTGGCATGGAGTTTCCAGTCTGGTAGCAGGATACTCATTGGAATAGATCCATTCTTGTGCGGATAGGAGGAAATCATTTTGCCTGAGACACTCAATTTTTTTCCATAGGAGAGGTTTTTTCACTTGGGACAAACTTATTGCAGAATGGCAGGGCCCTTTTCCTCTTTGGAAAGAAGCTGACAATATGGGGATGTCTGATAATTTAGCATGAAAATGGAAGAAAATCAGAGACTATTTGAGAAACTGTGGCATATATCGCTCTTTGGAAGATGATGTTCTTATCTGGAAAGATACAAAAGGAATCACCTTGGTTCATGTAAAGGAAATTTACTCAAATCTGATAGGTTTAAAGACTACTATTTCCAGCCCAATATTCCCAACAATTTTTTGGAAATATGCATGTTCTTCCAAAACAATATATTTCTCATGGCTGGTCTTCCACAACAAAACTTATCATGGGATAATTTGAAAAAGAGGAGTTGGCACGGGCCGGGTCTCTGTTTAATATGCAAATCCATTGAGGAAAGCAACTGTCACATGTTCTTTAACTGCCAGAAAACTCAACAATTATGGCAAGCACTGGCAAATCTATATGGATTCCCTCATATTTCTCATGCATCTACAAAAGAAGCATTTCTTTGGTG
>APFE031562660.1:0-10126 GCA_000404065.3 Pinus taeda | reverse complement strand
CCTTTGAGGAGACATATCACCACCCATTGGAGATGAGACATTACACCTATAACATGACATGGCACTTTGAGATGAGGAGCTATACCTTGATGGCACATTTTCATGATGACGAGACATTTTTATGATGACATCACACTTTTTGGAGCTTGATGTGATCCTTGATGATGCGATATTGTGACTTTGGAGACAACATTTCACATTTGGAGCCCTTGCTACTGGAGTGAGCTATCTACTTGTAGTGAGCAATTTTTCCACATGTGTGGCCTTGGATCAGTGAGAATTGATGAGGAAAACTTGATATTTTGACCACTACTCTTCATTTATGAGGCATTTTTGGGGGTTTTGAGACCTATCTACTCTTGTATCATGACTATTTTATGTATTTTTTCCTTATCTAAGGTTTGTAGGAGATAAAGGCATCATTTTATAACATGGGTGCCCCATATTATTTTTCCTAGGTACATTAAAAATGCATTCCAATGAGATGAGTTGGGGGATTATTCTCATATTACAGATACCTTCTTTGAAAGCTTGACTTCTTCTTCCACCACCCATCTCTTTGGGCATGGGTCAGGGTCTACCCAACTAGGGACAAAAATGTTACTATATAGCTTAAAAGAATGTGTGGTATGTCACATGTGTACTTCTTGGAACTACAAATGTAACTAATCATTCATTCTCTTATGTTTTAATGCATCTTGTCACATAGTCAACAATGAAAAGCGATTGTATGTGTGCATTGTACACATATATTAACCACCAACTATATGTTACTCAAATATTAGATATCTCCAATTGATAATGTCCTCTTATACAATTTCAAAGAGGAAAATAAACTACTAGAAAGTTTGAGTGTTGAGTACATATCATGTCATGCTTATATGAATAATTTCATTATATATGTAGGTGAATGTCATCAAAGAGATATATCCAAAATGTGGGCATTGAAATTATTATAACTTTTTTTTAAATGGTAAGGCACATGGTACTCATAATTTATTGAAGAACATTCCTATAACTCCAAGGATCCAAAGGATCTTTATTACAAATAATTAGTCATTTGCAGCGATAGCATGCCTCACATAGAAGTGAAAAAGGAGTGATGTAGATCATAATGAATTTAATATTCCTGAAACATATAAAGTATAAATGGCCTAATAAATTCAAGGATGAAGTATGAAACCTTAAATGTAATATAAATAAATGTATTTAACATGTATTCCCTCTAAAATATCGATTATTTTGTTTGCAAATTAGTCATGATTAATAACAATATTCCCTAATGGTTGTCTATGAAGGTTTAACATCTTATGTTGGGTCTCATAACCTCTAATATAAGACAAGTAAAGGGAATGGATGTTTACCTCCAACCATTGAGCAAGAAGTGAATAATTAGTAAGGATGTTACCTGGCTGCTATGACTGATAAGCAAGCCCATCCTATGGAGCATGTCATTTCTATGTTATAGGCCATAATGTTGCATCATATCCAGCCACATGACATATCTAGAGCTATAAGTTTCTTTAGTAGAATTTTGTATTACACTTTGATTTCGGCTACTGTATACAATTATTTGACTCCACATTAACGTTTGGTACTATCTTCTTTCGTGCTAATGTCTAATCCCAAACTACCGTGCAACATAACACTACTAGGTCTCTGGACTAAAAAATCTGGCCGCCTATTGCATTGATGAAAATGTTGTGGACCTTCTATAAAGACTAGGTGGTCCAACCATATATCAAAGCCATGATACAAATACTAAAACGTATTCCCCAAAAAGAATAACCTTATAAAATAGAAACATTTTATTTCAATGGTAAAATAAAGAGAACTCAAAGTTGAAAAATAACAACAGATATAAATTAACCTAGGGAATATGATACAAAGAAGGAGAAGGAATTATTTTTCAATTCAAACAAAAAACCTCTATTCAATTATCCTAAATTCTTCCACATCTATGTTTATAAAAAGTCCATTATGTTGAAACTAAAATCTATATTTTATGAGCTCCATATTGGAAACCAGGGTTTTTTTTATGGTGTAGTATAGCCAAAAGGTGAATTATTATGATAATATTTCAACTTATTTCAAAATCCTGTTACTATTTTTTTTTTAACAAATGGGAAAATATATTATATTTGTAATGTCTAGATTTCGGGCCAAGACCCTTACATTTAATTCTAAGATTTGATCAACGATATATTCAGAAATACTTACATTCAAAAAGCCATCATTTGCACTACTATTTTGTTGAATTCTGACATTCTTTTCTCTTTTTACTATCCTTTTTCCCTTTCCTTTGCCTTTTTTTTGTGACCATATTATTGTAGTTTCAGCCTAATCAAGGTCATCTTAGACTTACTCAAGCATATAAAAGGTATTAATCATCCATGTTTTAGAATCTATTGTTTCTTTGTGAATTATAATTTAAACATCTCTACAACTACACAATCTTGCTCATTCTGCAGCTAATATCGAATTTTGCATCCATCTCCATGGTTAGACAAGTTTCAATGCACTAATGAAGGAATGAAAGGTACTTGTAGATGAAAAATGTTCCCCACATGGATGTCCACTTATCGCCATGATCTAGTAGGATATACAGATTGAAATATCTAGAAGTCAAATCAAAGGTCAAGCCATAGTTACAATGTTTCAGCGGTCAAGAAATGTTCGACAGGAGATCAAGCGAGCGTGGAGATGATCTGTTCGATCATGAAGAAATGTTTGAGAAGAATCCCTCGTGATTTTCTCTTCCAGTAGAAAATCATGAGGAGATATACTTTTAATTTAAATTTACTTCTTAGATGGAAGATTAGTTTAATTGTCTATCGGCATAGGACTCTTAGATCAGTTTGATGAAGAATTGTATAAAAGTGGCGAGTCAAAACCAAAAAAATAGTTAGTAATTGTTCATTTAATTATTTTCAAACTCTGTTCAAGAAAATTTTTCGGATTAATATAATAATCTTTTCGTCATTTCCAATGTGTGGTTGAGAATTGTTTAATCAGTGGCAAACTTACACTCACGGGAGAGCTCCCTGGATAGTTTCATCATTATATCATTGGTTATGAAACTTTCATTCATACATATCATTCTCCTATTAGATATTTCATTAAAAAACCAATTACTAATGGTAGAATTACAATATGGTTGTTATTATTAGAAGAATTCAACATTACTATTCTTGATAGACCAGGAAAAGAAAATATAGTTGCTGATTTTCTTTCCTGAATGCAGAATAATAATGATGATGTTCGTGTAAGAGATAATTTTCCTGATGAATATATTTTTGTGGTATCTACTAAAACAACATGGTTTGTAGATAATTCCAATTATTTAGCCACAAGAAAATTACCTCCATAACTATCATCCAGGGAAAAGCAAAAAGTTATCAAAACTAGTGCACCTTATTCTTGGATAGACGGAGAGTTGTACAAAACTAGACCTAATTTGATAATCCAAAGGTGTTTTCGAGAAGATGAAGTACCATAAATCTTGAAATCTTGTCATGATTAACCATGTGGAGGACACTTTTATGAAAAAATAACTACTTACATGATCCTTCTTTTGGGATATTATTGGCCATATATTTTTAAGGATGCCAAAGAATATGTCAAAATATGTGATAGTTGTCAAAGAATGGGGAAGCCTATTCCATCAGACGAAATTCCTTTACAACTATAGGTACTTGTAGATCCTTTTGAAAAATGGGCTCTAGATTTTGTTGGGCAAATAAACCCTCCATCTAAATAGAAAAGGTATATACTTGTTTGTACATATTATGTTACAAAATGGTTAAAAGTTAAACCTCTTTTATTTGCAACTGAAAATGTTGTAGTTAAATTTCTTTTTGAGGATATCTTTAATTTTTTTGGTGTTCCAAGAGAAATTTTAACAGATAAAGGTACCCAATTCACATCCAAGCTGGTGCAAAATATCATGGAGGAATATAAAATCAAGCATCAAAATTCTACTCCATATCATCCACAAGGTACTTGAAGTAATTCTAATGTGCATTTGCATAGGAAAGACTAGGCAAAAAAGTTTCCAGAAGCATTATGGGCATATAGAACTACATGGAGAAATATAATTAGACATACTCCTTATGATCTTGTCTATGGGAAGCAATTTTTGCTTCTAATTGGGTTCCAAACGGATACCTTTAGAACAACTGTTAGATTGGGCCTTGATCTATCAGAAGCTCAAAAACAAAGTCTAGCACAATTGAATGAGCTAGATGAGATCCGACAACAAGCTATTCAAAGAACCAACATAGTTCAACAGCAAAGATCAAGATGGAATGACATATTTATCAAAACTAAAAAGTTCAAGCCAAGTGACTGGGCTCTTCTTTTTTGTTCTAAATTAAAATATTTTCAAGGTAAGTTTCAAACTCATTGGCTTGGTACATATGAGATAGATATTGTTTATGAAAATGGGGCAGTCAAGATCAAAACTATTGATGATGAACAAGTTACCTTCCTTATTAATGGTCACATATTAAGATTTTATCATGAACCACCAACAAAGGAAGTGTTTGTCAAATATTTGCAAGAAATTTCTGAATTAAATTTGGTTAAGAAAGGAGATCACATGCATTGGTTCTATAAATTTGGGAAAAAGCGAGAGAATCCTAAAGCCTCTTCTTCCAAAAGCTTCTAGGATATCTTGTAACCATTTACCTCAGATAAAAGTCTCGGAGCCTATCCTATCCTACCTTGGATTTTTCATCCCTTATCCCTTGAGTTCATCCTCCCATCAAAAGTGGATCTCAAGCCCTAATTGGTAAAAGGATAATAATTCATGAACTACCTCCTTCACCTATATATATACTTCCATCCATAGGCAAGGGGTTGGCTTTTGGAGAGTGATTCTACCTTTATGTTACTGATGTGAGAGATATATTTTCATGCATTAAGGTGATTAGAGGTGCACGTTGTGACAAGGAAAGGACAAGTCAAATTGGAGGAGCTCTTTTACAGGATCAACACCTATTTTTGGTTGTAACTCACTCCATTTCTATTAATGCAAAGAGTTATTTGTTTTCTTGTATATGATGTTATGGTTTCATATATTTCAATACCATGTTGATCTATTGAATAAGTGATTAGATGATGCTACATAGATTCAATGGACCATTTTCTTGTGTTATCTGACTGTGCAGGTTCCAATAATAGCGATTGGCGCTAGGATTAGAGCATTCAAGCCAAGGAAAGAGAAAAGCATACGAAAAATTACAGGTAGGATTCATCCCATTATGTATTTAATTTAAGGAAAGCATTAGGTCCTTTGTCCTTTTTTTGTTCTAGGTAATCCACCAAGCCTAGGGAAGATACTTTTGTCTGTAGTCGTAGATTCTGCATAACTATATGTTTTTTACATTATGTCTTTGTGATTATTTTAAAATGTTCATGTAGAGTATCTATGAGGTTTTTGAAGCTATTTTATAGATCGAGAATTTAGGGTTTTCTAGTATTTACGGTTTTGAATCCTAAAAGGAAGTAAACCCTAGAAACAAAAACTTTGATCCTAATTTATTGTTAGCTCTATGAATCCTTAATTCTTGGGATATGACATATAGGGTTTTCTAGTAGAATTATTCTTTGCTAAGTATCTCAAATCCTAGATGACACATGGATCCCTATTTAGTTGGTGTCTTGGAAGGTAACCTAGATGAAAACTAGATCTTTGTTGAGTTGGTGTCTTGGCAGGTAGCCTAGATGACACCTGGATCCCTGCTGGGTTGGTATCTTGGTAGATATCCTAGATGGTACCTAGATCCCTTGATGGGTTGATGCCTTGGCAGATAACCTATATGGTATCTAGATCCTTGGAATCATATATGTTGATCTTTTGATCAATGTCTTAGTTGGCACTCTTCTTATGAGAACCTTTCAAATTGAACATTGTCCTTATATTTGTTGAACAATTATGAATACCTACTTAGTTAAGAGAAAGCGTTGAAGAATGTAACTAATTTTAGTTTTCATAATTGTCATTTGAATCATGTCATGATGTAATTCTTATGTATCTATCAAATAAAGGAAAATAAATAAATATAAAAAAGGAAAATAGTTTATGTAAAGCATGGGCTTCATTCTCAAGTCATTTGTCATTAGGTCAAACATCCATTGAATTTTTCCAGGGTTTACATGATTCAAAGTGTCCTTGTCATATTGTAAAAATCCCATTTTGGCATTTATATCAATAGAAGAAAAAAAATTGTAATTGAAAATGTCTAGAAGACTCCTAAGACCAAGTTGGCTACCCCAACATAATTAGGCCTAGAGAAAGGTTAGTGGGGCCTCTTGGAAGGCTATATAAAGGAGGAAATTTGACCTTTTTGGATATATCATAAGAACACTTCATTTGATTTGCTATGCAATTTAAAATAGGCATGTGAAGGTCCTTGAAGGCTAAAACATCCTAACAAAGAAGGAATCAACCCTAATATATTTAGATCCCTAAAATATCTCTGCTACATATCACACATGTGAGGTATGCCAAGATTTATAAGGTTACCTTAGGTCTAAAATTACAGAAGGTGTTGCAAATTTTTTTAGCAAGGATGAAAGGTTAGAAGAGTTTTTTTGTTTCCCTTTGAGACTTTGTCTTGCAAAGAATAAGGATGATTTTTTGTTAATTGATTTGGTTCTTAATGGTCATCCTGGTCTCAATTTTGGTCTTGGAAGTCTCATTTGAATTGATTCTATAAGAAGAAAATTTCTTTTAGAGTTTTCCCTGGCTTGGAGCCTATATTTGGAGTTCATCTTTGTATGGTTGTGATCTTTATTGTTATTGTAAACTGTCTTGATGATAAGAAAATAATAAGAAGAAGAAGAAGAATTAAGAATATCACAAGGAATTGTCAAGAAAAGAAAATTCAAAGCAAAAGTTATTCTTATGTTTCCCTAAACATTTTTACAACATGGTATCAGAGCTAAGGTCAAGATAATAGGCAGCTGGAAGATCATTGTTGTTTGAAGTCAAAAGGATTTCTAATACATGAAGAAGTGGATTTTAAGAAAATAAAATTCAAACCAAAATTTACTATCATGTTGCCTTAATCATTTTTACAACACCCCTAAAATTCCTAATCAAAGCTTTGTTAATGAAGGCTAGAGAGGTCCTTCTAATTCCCAAAGGAAGAGCCACTAATGGTATATTCTTAGTCTTCTTGACAAATTATTTCTATTGTTTCTTTGGTTTGTGAATGAATTTTAGCTTTGAGATCAACACATGAAAGGAAACATCCTCCTTGCTAGAGAAGGGGGGCCCTTCCGTGCTCGATCCCATTTGAAGGTTAGCAATAAGAATGCCAATAACACAAGGATAATTCTAGAGGGATTTTAAGTCACCACCAGAGTTGAGAAACCCTCCTACTAATTTTGGGTATAAATAAACACACCATATATCTTATAAGGAATCATATTCACCTATTTTCAAGGGGACAATAAGAGAAATTTGGAATCATATTCATTGGTTTTCAAGTACGAGGGACAATTTTTTGCTATAAATACTTTTCCAGCCCATGGTATTGGACGGCCCATGGTATTTGATGTGATTAAATTTATTTAAAAAGTTGGTATACTCCATTATAAGATGCCTCAAATGGAAACATTAGCCATCAATAATGAAATATATTTAGTATGTTTTCTATCACACTTTTTGTTAAAATCTGAGATATAAAAGATATGTAAAAAATTACCTTCTATAATTTTTATTTTTATTTTTAAGATAGGCTATAAGGAAAACACCACATTCAGTTGGAGACAACTTAGACTTGGTCAAATATATAGCTAGAAATTCAATTTAACTTTTGGTTTATTACTTTTGTTACAGTATAACAATTTTTATTGTTGAATATTGAAGAATATCCATTGAAGCTTATAAATCATGTGTTTCATTTGTTATGTATCTTGTCATTTTTTGGGTATTAATTCATAAAAAAAAGAAGTATATTTATTTTAAGAAGATATCAATATATACCTTCTAAGTAATTTTTTTTCTTACATTAACATATTATATTATTTGTATTAATATGCATTTCTTAAATTATGATTTTTTATATAACTTGTGGTTAAATGAATTTTTCAATTTGTGACTTTTTAATTTTATGTACTTTAATCCAATTTTGGTAATTTTGTTACAATCTTGCAATTTATTGTTTTTACTTCAATAAACAATGTGATTTTAAATTAGATTTCTACTTACAAATATTGTTATTATTAACTAGGCAATTGTATTTCTACCAATTAAAAATAATCTTCAATCGAATTCAAAGATCAATAATATGGTCATAGTCCTTTATCCTTTTGAATGATCTTTACCCTTTTCCAATTTATTCATTTTGATCCCCTTCATAAGATTCATATTATGATAATACTTGACAAACTTATTTGACCTATCTCAAATATATTTGTTGTAAAAGCTTCCTTGAATAGTTTAAATGAATGATTAGTACCAAACTTTTCCATGTCATTGAAATCCTTTGATAATAAATTTGTGATAAGAAAGATCAATGCTCAAATTATTAATAGCTCAATGAGTACCTTCCTAAATTGGGAATTCAAAATTGTCTTCGAATATACAAAGAGATTTGAAGTGTTGTAAGGTTAAATTTTAGAGGTTTTGGAGCTTTGTTAATCCTTTCATTTTCCCTTTCCATCCATACTAGTTATATTACGAGTAACAGAATGGTGCCAACCCATGTTTGAATAAATATCAAAGATCTAAAGAACAAATTGTTAGAAAATCATAAAGGCAGAAATATTTTCTTGTGTTGAAAATTACTTGTGATATTCTTATATTCTTCTCAGATTTGTTTATGCCCTTCTTTATTTTCTTCTTATCAAGCAATTATCAAATCAAAACATGAATATTAGTGACACCGGATGTGGGCACTCAGCTAGGGATAAAACCCCTATACAAGGGAAAACCCAGTCAAACTCTTCCACTAATAGATTCAAATTAAATTGAGACAAACCAAGACCTTATACCTTACCAAAAGACCTTCCTCCTCCAATAATTCATCCTTCCAAGATAATCAACCAAATACCAAAAGTCAGCTTTAGTCAAACTTCTCCAACCCAACTTCAACTCAGAAATTTGGTCCTCCAGCTTCAAAATTTCAACCCTATTGCAGCCCTATAACTTTGGCCCTTCTGCAACTTCAATTTCTTTGTACGTGTGAGACAAAAACAAGGTATATTAATTCTTCCTTATTTGATAGGGTTTCTCATTATTATGGTTTCTCCTTCTTCTCGTTCATTTTTCACACATTTTCTTTTCTTTGAGTTGCAGATTAAACTTGCTTGTAGTGTGTTCCAAATAAGGTCGAGTTGTTGCCTATATATAGTGTTTTCTATCTCCCAATTAGATTGACTTGGTGGAGGAGGCCTAATTGACTCATTTTACATTAAAATAATTTTATTTCTTGATAGATAAATCCCAAGAAGTTTCTATCACATGATAAAAAGAACTAGGACTCATGACATAAACCCTAGAATCCTACGATGGAGGCTTTAGACCTAGAAAATAAATAAAAGATAATGAAACCCATGCTTCAAAATGTTTTCTATTTTATAAATAAAATTCCTTTTTCTTTCTTTTGACAAATATATTACATCATGAATCAAGTATAATTATGAATACCGGCACTAGTTACATTCTTCAACACTCCCTCTTAGCTAGGGAGGTATTCATAATTACATATATACATAGGTACATGGAAGATCTCAAAATGAGATGTTCTATGAAGATTTATGGCACACTTAGTGCTACATATTAGATACTTGACCAAGATATCTAACCGGGTGGGACTAAGGTGTATTCCAAGATTTAGCCACTCTAGGTACCATCAGGATTCCACTCTAACACCAACCCATGGATCTAGGTGTGTATCCAAGGTCAGAGCTCCAAGACCAATGCCACCCTCCCTACTTCAGGATCTAGACATCATCAAAGGCTATCCAGATGTTCTCCCAAGCATATTTTCACCCCAATATGTTTCATATATCCCTATCAACTAAATCATATATACCCACCAGTCCAAGCATGCTTCCAAAATGTTCAACCTTCTTTTGGAGAGATTTACTTGTACAAACACAACCCCAATTA
>APFE031562654.1:0-23857 GCA_000404065.3 Pinus taeda | reverse complement strand
GCCTACGACAAATGAGCATATTTAAAACTGGTTTACAGAAAAGACTTTGTTTTATCTTTACAGACCAAGTAATGACTGATGTAAATACAAGGACTAACTTGAGGGAGCAAATAATAAAAGTTGAAAATAGCTGAAACAAAATGTCATTGACATGTTAGAACATAATGTACTTTATCTTTCCATAATAAAGTTTAATTTTCTGAAAAATTTTATGTTTTAGAAGTTGAAAAAATTCAATAGAAACACAAAGATAACTGGTTCTTCCAAGTGAATCACCAATTGTTTTGGCCACCAACAACCCCCCTCCTTATGAAGTGTTATTGCTAATACTAAATAAGTGGGGACCCTTAGTCAAAATTTAAAAAAATCAATTAGTGTTTATATTTCCTTTTAGATCAAACTTGCAACATCATGGACTTAGGAAAATACCTTTGAAGAATCTAAAAAGATTAAGTTTCATGATGAAGAAAGTAAGTTCACTCCTTAAGAGATATCACATCGCACAAAGAATGATAGGGTACCTTCTAATGAGCCAAAATGATAAAAAAACGCAAGATTGCGACGCGAAACACCATCGCATCACATGCATTAATAAACACTCACATTGAAAAACCTTAAAATCACCGATATGCGATATCGCATATCGCACATCACTAAAATAGCATAAGTTACACATAATGATTATAACGATTAAGCGATCTGCGATCTTGTGATATTGCGATATTGCAACCAAGCAACCTTGCGATAGAACAACACGATGAGATTGCGATAATGCAATACAACGATCTACGATATCGCAAAAGCAAATCACAAGACCTCTCCATCGCAATTGGTTCTGGCTCATTATTCAAGAAAACTTTTTTTAGGCCAAGAACTGGTCATGCACTTTAATGTGAATTAATGAGTTGTTGCGAGTTGTTAATGAAGTATGGTGTTGTGTTTTCGAAGAACTAGTTCACGTAAAGTGGCATGTTTTTGGATATCTACGGCATTTAAAAGTTTTCTTGTCATTATTTTTATCATTACTTCCACCTCATTTGTAAACTGCAGGAACAAAGGACAAAGCGTTATACAAGGCAGTATGCAGGAAACTATGAGGAGGAAAGGCAGTACTCCAATGTCCATTTGGGAAGCCACACCTAATCTACTTAATGAAGAGAAAGAGCCGCATAACTCTTCTGAGGCATCCATCACAGATCTCTCATATACAACCATGGTTGAATGGGTACTGAACGATGCTGATACTAGAAATAGACAGTTTAATGCTCAGGGTCAAGAGCTCACGGAATCACTATTTTTACAAAATTTAAGCTTTATAACCAATAAGAGAAAAAGGCGCAAGAGGCGAAAAACGCATCAGGGAAGCTCGGATCAAGAAACAGAGGCAGTTTCTAATACGCGATTAGCGCTAATCGCGCATCGCTAAGAAAACTTGCTCGAAAAGGAAGGTTTCTAATTACTCAGTCACCTGCAAGCCCAGAAAATTGCAAGAAAGCAACGATAGAAACAAACTGGAAACAGAAAGCTAAAGAAAAAGCAGAAGCAATCCAAGGGTTAACCAAGTTGAAATGGGATTATTACTAGGCATACATGGTAAAGCCACATATTCATTGGATGACTCCCAAGTATATCATCAATTTTGTGAGAAGATAGTGCCAGCTCTTGCCGATTCTGTTTGCTTAACTCAACCAAAGGCGGAAGACAGTCAGTCGATTCTACTCAGGCAAATACTGAATGCTTGCGACATTAAGGAGAAAATATAGAAATAATTAGATATTAGATTTAATTTTAGAAATAATTTTTCTTAGAAAAAGGACAGTCATTTAAACCAAATCCTAAATTTCTGTAAATAAGTTATTTAGTTAGTAGTATTTAAACCCTTCTCATGAATTTAGAGAAGGGTCCAGAAATTTATCAAAAACTTGTCCTCAAAACATGCACTTTTGCACCCTCCGAGGAGGTTTTGATGAATGAATGAAACAAGGTTTATTGGTATTTGCATTTGATATCTGCTACTGATGTTGCACTTCTATACTCTTAGTGGATGTTAAATCAAGGAGAGATAAATCAATTGTCGCTTGAAGCTCATGAGTAGGACTAGTTATAAATGGTAATTTTATCTCTTAACCATTTCTGCTTATGCGTTAAAGTGATGTTCAGTTTTCAGTTGTTTATATATTACAGCGTGGATTCCTGAGTTATCATTTGGCACTTTTTTACGGTGATAACTATTTATTTATGCTTAGTGTATGAATAGCTCATTTATGCAATAGGTTTTCACAACTGTTTCGTCTAAATTTTTATACGAAGTAGTTCATATTTATTGAATTCTTTTCTTATAATAGTTGAATGATCTTTATTACCAGTTATTGTTTGAAATCTTTTTAGATCGCATAGAAGAAAGATCACACCCCGGGTTAGCATAAATTTTGATGTTTTTATATTTATTAGAATACAATAGCATAGAATTAGATTAGAATTAGGATAGAAGTATTCCATTTAGAATAGAAATACCCATCTTTCTCTCACACACACACTGAATTGGGAAACTGGTCCCATATCCCCAGTCGGACCCGCTATACCAACCGGATAAGGAGCTGCCAACCAAGGTCCGGACCGGGTGGGTATCCCCCTTGTTGTAGACCCGATTTTCGGGGCCTTCAACAGAAAGATAGCACAAAACCAGAAGTAGTGTCCATGAAAGCATATGCCTTTGGTGATAGTCTGTGGGACAAATTCACTGAGATTGTCAGCTTCATTGAGCCCCTTGTCAAAGTCTTGAGATTGATGGATGGAGAGAAACCTACAATGGAATATATTTATGAGGGCACGAATTGGGCCAAAGAGGCCATCAAGACATTCTATAGGGAAATGAACCTAAGTATCTCCCTATATGGCAAATTATTGATTCCAGGTGGGACAAGAAACTACATTCACCATTGCATGCAGCAGGAGAATATCTCAATCCAAGCTTATTCTATAATGAGGGGTCTAGCATTCAAAGAGATCCTGAGTTGATGAGAGGTATCACAATATGAATTGAGAATATGTTCTCGGATCAAGTTATTCAAGACAAAATCAACATACAATGAGATATGTACAAGGAAGCGTCTGGCATGTTTGGATTCAGCACAAGCCAACGTCTCAAGGACAAGAAAATGCCTTGTAAGTGAAAATTGTTAGAACTTAGCTTGTAATTTTGCTAGTTCTCTTTTTTATGTTTGGCATTTCAATCTAATAATATTTGTTGTTATTTTTTTACAGCTCATTGGTGGATATATTGTGGCACTAAGGCACCATAATTACAAGAATTCGCTATTAGAGTTATTAGCCAACCCTTCAGTGCTTCTTCTTTTAAGCGCAATTGGTTAGTGTTTGAGCACATCCATAGGAAAAAGAGAAACATATTGGAGCATGAGAGGTTGGAGAAGTTTGTTTTCATCTACTACAACCTTCGAATGCTCATAAAATAAGTGCAACCAAAGGATAAATATCCAATTTTATTGGATGTTATTGATTTAGAGTTTGATTGGGTTGTGGAGGAGGAGGCCCCTGATTTGAGTTGGCTTGATGAAGAGACTAAGGATCTCTCTAGTTTTCCATCTCAAATGGAGACTCCAAATACACCTACCTCATAGTTGCTTCAACCTTTTGATTTTACCACTAGCTCCACGAGGGCTTATTGTAGGCATGGTCATCCATGAGTGACGAGACTCAAGATTGCTATAAGACAATCATTTAGCATTTATGACATATGTATTTGAATTTTGAACTTGCTGACATTTTTTATTTTAATTATGGAATCATGAGTCTTTTTCTTATTCAGTATCTAAATGTTTTGCTTACAAAAACCGATTATGTTGTGTTGTACTTTTATAGATATGAGATGATGTTATGAATAACTGCATATATTATGGTTTTTATAACTTATAATTATTGGAATTGTCATCAGTTTCTTTTTTGTGCTTAAAATTTACCATATTTTAAGTTATTTTTGTATTTTGACGAATCTTATACGATTCTTATAAGGGTCGTTCCCAAGTCTTATACGAGTCGACGATTCAATGTCATGACGAGTCTTATATGAGTACAAGTCGTGCAACATTGATTCGTATTACTATTAAAATGTAAAGGTGCATGTACCCTAGACATCCCTTTCATACAATCATAGAACCATTTAAGCCTAGGTTTGAATTTTGATATGCACCACAAATTCATGTTACAATATATCCTAGTTTCGTTGACTTTGATTTTCATTTCAAAATGGAAAAATTCGCTACTCAAATCCATGAACATAAGACATGTCCTGCATTCTAAGTAGCTAAGGGAAAGGGATGACAATGCATTTGCTTTGTAGAGGCAATGAGAAAACCAAAAAAAAGCCGAAATTCGTGGAGTATCAAGATTAGACAATGAAAAGATATCGAATATCAACACTCACTTCCATGTTCTCATGGTGATAAAGAGATGAATGCACACTCTTTAAAGCATATAAAACAAGAAATGCACACAAAAGTTTGAGATAAACCAAAAAATAAAGCTATCAATTAATTGATAATTGTAGGAAGAAGCATGTTACAACTAATAGTTGAATATACCAGATAACTGACATTTTTAAGGCCAAAATATGAGTACTCCTTGTTATAGCAACATTACAATTGACGCAATTGAGAGTTCTATATGTTTGGTTGGTTTACCATTCATTTAAAAAAATTTTAACCTCTTTTCTTTGGAAATTCCAATCTCAAAAAGAATAACTCAGTTCAGGTAGATGCATGAATTCTAATGATAAAGTTTCATAATTCTTCTTGAATCAAAGACAAATAATTTGATTTCTGAAATCCCTAAATAATCTATATATTCTATCATTTGAATGACCAAATATACAGATTCTCTCCTATGAAATAAGTGCATCTCAAATTAATTTCTTCTTCCACTATGTGTTGGCCATAAATAATTAACAATGAAAATGGAGATGGAGGTGCTTCACTTTTCTAAGAATGGATTTTTCCTTCCAGAGAATTCAAAATATAAACGCTTAGTGCCAATAAAAAAAGCCCTCTACCATATGTCAGGCCCACCCCAACTACCTCAACATCTCCAAACACTTTCCAAAAACAATACTAGATGGATGACAAAGACTACAATCAATGGGTACGGATTGCAAATTTCTCTCTAGTGAAGGAAGCAAGTGTTGCATTTCACTCTAAAACCAATCTCAAAGGACAAAGGCTTACAGAGTAGCTCCCAAATCGTGGCAACCAACCTACAGATTGAGTAGAAATTCTTGTGCGAAAAAAAAAATTAAATTGTCGAACGAAACTTCCGCATTTCAAATCTCAGCATAACATGACAACCCCACAAATACAATCCATCTCCTTCAGTAATAGAAACCATCTTAATAGGCTCATTTTAATTTCAATGATAAGAAGCAAACTATGAGCTATCTTTTATTTAAATTGAAAAAATTGATCACTTGGATGTTTCATTCCACATATACACACAACCCATGATTCCTTTCATTTGAAATATATATTCTCCCAATGGTCGCTCTAATGAGCTGCCAACTAATAATAATTTCCAAAACAAACTCCACATATGAAACCATGAAATTTACACACAAGTGTTGGAATGTAGTTATTGATGAAACCCTACTATCGACTACAAGAGAGACTATTTGAGTAATATAAAGAGCTTCATTCCCTAATGTTAATTGGAACCATTATAGTGAACTTTCACCATAAAATTACTTTCACACAACATCAAGTGAATGTGGGAGCAAAGTGGTTGTACCTGTTGGTGTATATGCACCTAGTTTTCTTTAATTAACTTAAATTCAACTCTAGTTCTTGCATGTGATGTGCAGTTAGTTAATGTTAGTTAAATCTAGTGCTTACATGTGATGTGCACTTGGATTTATTTATTTAACTTGAATTCTTACATGTGGTGTACACTTGGCCTTAGTTAGTTAACTCTAGTGTTTGCATGTGGTGCATGTGCACATTAACAGAACATAAATCACACTTAGCTTTAGTTAGCTTTAATTATCCTTAGTTATTGCATGTACAACTAAGCTTAACTTAGTTACTTTATGTATTGATTCTAAAATCAATATTGAGTAATCAAATTCATTCTCTGTTCCAATTTTATTTTTCAATTCTTGCAAGTTTATGCAATTATTCTTTAGCAAGATCAACATATATGCTCTAATAATTTTACATGGTATTAGAGCTACAACGGTCTGGAGAAGGTGCATAACAATATTTTGCAAGCTTGAAGATCAAGGACTGGAAATTGTTTGGAGATTTGATTTGCAGATCAAAATATTGGAGAATTGTCGCAATTGTTGGTACAATTACAAGGTGAAATAATGGAGTTCCCATATTTAGCTATTCTTACTCCATATAACTACTTCCAATGGAAGCCAAAGATTTTGCTTCACCTCAGAGGCAAAGTATTGTATCAGATAGTTATGAATACGGACATTGAACCTAATTCTGCCATTGAAAAATACAAATACTTCAACAAGATGGACGAAGCTTTTGGTCTTCTATTGTTGACCATATCCCCAGCATTGTGCTTCCATGTGGACACATGCACCACTCCGAATGAATTTTGTGTTAGGAAAGCAACTCACAAAAAGATAGAAAAGATAGATCAACACCTTAAAATTCAGCGTCTTTGAGGGGGCAACCTCCTTTACATTACACAAATGAACAATTCTTGTATGATACAAATGACAAGACCTCCTTTCTATATATAGGAGTCTAAGGGATCATAATATAATAAAAGCCGACATAACAATAATAATGTAAGGGCACAATAATAAAAATAGTGGGCTTCTATGGGGTACAATAATAACAATATGGGGACTACATGGGCACAACAATATAAGAAGGGGGTTGTACTAATAACAATAAGGAGTTACACTAGTAGTATAGGGACCTAACATGCCCCTCTCCTTCAAAGAGTGTTGTCCTCAACGCTTGAGTAGTTCTTGATACTTTTGTATAAAATTCTTGTCCTCCCATGTGGAATCTTTAGCGGGTAAGTTCTTCCACTTGATGAGATACTCTGAAATTGATTGATTTCGTAGCTGTCGGGTTCTTGTTTCTGTCACTGCTCCAGGTTCCAATATGATTTTTCCTTCCTCTTCAATTTTTGGCAATATTGTTTGAATTGGGATCTTTTGCAACTTTTGAATAAGTGGCCATACCTTTTCGTCCTTCTTCCATTCATCCCTTGCTTCGTTTATCCAATCTGGTTGGATAATAGAAATAGCACAAAACAATGCTTGCACATCCTCATCCTTTCTTGAGAGTGCATCTGCAAAAAATTTTGCTTCCATTTTGTATAGATGATGTCAAAGTTGTAACCCAACATATTTGTGACACATTTTTTCTATTCTTCTAAAGATAATAGTTGTTCTAAAAAGTATTTAAGACTATCATGATCGATTTTTACCTTGAAGTGTCTTCCCATCCGGTAAGGTTACCATTTCTTAAGTGCATGTAGTATCGCCAACATTTCCTTCTCATAAATAGCTTGCTTGAGATGTAACCGTAAAAATACCCAATCACCTACATTGAAACATTTTTCATTGTGATGTTGATCTACTTGTTTTTTCATTCGATTTTGTACCAAAGTGGCGTTATCCTTTAAAAGTTGGAGTACTTTTTGTTGATGCTCGATGTGATCTTTCACTGCTTGAACCTTTTTCTTCTTGATATTTCCTTCTATCTTGAGAGTTTGAGGAGTGGTAATTTCTTCTAATGCTTTACAAGATATGGTTGGATTCATTTCTTGATGCTCGATGTGATCTTTCACTCCTTGAACATTTTTCTTCTTGATATGTCCTTCTATCTTGAAAGTTTGAGGAGTAGTAATTCCGGCCAATGCATTACAAGATATGGTTGGATTCATTTCTTCTTTCTCGATGTGATCTTTCACTTCTTTAACCTTTTTCTTCTTGATATGTCCTTCTATCTTAAGAGTTTGAGGAGTGGTAATTCTTGCCAATTCTTTACAAGATATGGTCGGATTCATTTCATCTTTCTTTGAAGTTGGTTACTGGTGTATATCCTCTTCTTTTGATGTTTCTTGATCCTTTTCTTCCTCCTCTTCATAATCTATGTAAAATAATTTCTTCTCAGCGCACTTATGACCTTTTTGTATTTGCTATCACAATTGTAACAAAACCCTTTTTCTCTTTTTTCTTCCAATTGTTGTGGTGTAAACCTTGTAGGTTGTGGAAGGCTAGGAGAAAAAACATTTCCATAATTATAGTCGTGAGTGGTGGGATTCCTTGTTTCCATAATTTCTCTTTCAATTTTTCTTACCAACCTGAATGCCTTCTTCAATGAATCAAGTTCCCAAAGACGAACCTCGTCTTGAATGTTATCCTTTAAAGTCCCTATGAAGACATCGACCATTTTCTTCTCTGGTATATCACTTGCCCTTATATTCAATTTTTGGAAGTCCTCAATGTGCTCTGCCATTGAACCCTTTTGTTTGAGATTTATCAATTGGATAAAGAAGGTGTTTCTCTTTGTATCCTTATAATGTGCTATCATTTCCTCCGTGAAAATTGACCACGTGAGAAGTGGTTTACGAGAACAAAGCCCTTTATACCATAAAAATTGATTCGTTCTAAATAATTAGATGCAATGCGTACCTTTTGTAACAGTGGTACACCATGTAGATCAAAATATTTCTCCATATGTAGTATCCAATTTACCGGATCCTTGCCATAAAACTTCCTCATCTTGTTTTTCTTGATTTTAGGAGCTTGATCCTGAAAAGATTGTAACTCTGTACTTTTAGATCTTTAAGTTCTAAAATTTAATTTTGTAATATCCCTCTAAGTCCTCTTTCTAGCTATGCAAGTCTGATCGCAATTTGGATTCCTAAAGAAAGATTTATTCCCAATCTTGCGCGATGACCTAATTATAGACTAGTTCAGTAGAGAAAACTTGTACGAAGTGCCACGTGTCACTGTTTAGAACTTAGTATTTGAAACTGGTATACAGAAAACTATAGGTTGTCCTCTTTCTGAAGCTTCTTACGAACTTTCAATCTGATGCTCAGAAGAAAAAAATTTATGACGATTTTCCCCAGGTCATTTGTTTAGGATGTAATTCGGGAGTCTACAAAAACCCTGACTTCCTCAGATCACATATCTGAAACTATAACGAGCCAATATCTGAAATTTGGAACCGAGGTTTAGACCAATTTCTTCTAAAATGGGTTTTCTTTTTAGCTTTCGAAACTTCATAGAGAAAACGGTGTAGTGAAAACTCCATGATGACCTGTTTAGATAAAATTATGGAGCTTGCCAAAACCCTAATCTCATCATATCATATCTCCGCAAATATAGCTACAAGATATGAAATCCTGTTTGGAGCAGTGAAACCATAGAATCCAAAGCTCTGATGCCAAATGTTAGAAAACCAGCCCACAAAAAGATAGAAAAAATAGATCAATGCCTTAGAATTCAGCCTCTTCAAGGGGGAAACCTCCTTTACATTACACAAATGAACAATTCTTGGATGATACAAATGACAAGACCTCCTTTCTATATATAGGAGTCTAAAGGGTCATAAAATAATCATAGCTGACATAACAATAATAATGTAAGGGCACAATAATAACAATAGTGGGCTTCTATGGGGTACAATAATAACAATATGGGGACTAGATGGGCACAACAATATAATAAGGGGGTTGTACTAATAACAATAAGGGGTTACACTAGTAGAATAGGGACCTAACAGTTTGGACAACCTTGGAGAATTTATTTGGAAAGAAGGATGAGATGTGAGCTCAGATTCTCAATAATGAGCTAAATTATTTAGATCCAAACAGCTTTGAGAACATTCAAGATTTCTTTATGAAACTCAAATCATTGCTTCTACAATTATAGGATTGCGAGATGAATAAATCCAAACAAGAAGTTCAATTGATCCTTTATATTTTGTCTCAACTAGGTCTTGAATATGCTATTTTTGTTTCTACATTTCATACAGTTAGACTTGCAACTGGAGATAAATGGAAAATTCCCAAACTTGATGCATTTATTAAGTCTCTCATTCATGGGCAAGATATTAAACTCATCAAGATGGGTTCATTAAAATATTCAAATGCACATGCACTTTCCATGCATGAGAAAGGAAATTCCAACTCGAAACCAAATCAACAATCCAAAAGTAAAGGAAAGGCAAGAGATCCAAACCTAAGGGAGGAAATCCAAAACCTCTAAATGATTCTTCCATCTCCAAGGGTAAGAAGGGAAAGAAAGGAAACTACAAATGTCCTTACTGTAACAAAGGTTATCATTCTAAATCCTCTAGCATGCATAAGACTATTGATCTGATGGAAAAGACTCTTCATTAAAATAACCTTGGTCATCACATTCCAGAAAGTGCCAAGAAGAAGATGGAGGAAAAACCATCAAAAACAAGGGGTAATGGTCATGCGTTGATTGTCATTCATTCTACACCACAAGAATGGATTATTAATTCAAGAGCTTCACATCATATCGCTTCTTCAAAGGAATCTTTTTCTTCTTTACATGCATGCTCAGGTCCTCCTATTATCATGGGGGACAACTCTTCAGTTGAAGCAACTGGACAATGAAGAGTGCAATTCGAAGATGGAATTTTTGAGAATGTCTTGTATATTCTAATTCTTTCTGTGAATCTTCTTTATGTGTATCAGATGACACACACTGGCACCGGAAGGAAAGTGGAATTTACCCCTGATTTCGTGAGAATTTATGATATACAAGCCAACTTTAAGATTTCTTATGGAAAGGTAATTGATCAATCTCGTCTGTATACATTTTCTTATTTTGTTCCTTAGTCAGATTCTTTTTTGTTACTTACACATGCAAATGAAGAAAGTAGGATTTGCCATGAGAGATTTGGGCACTTGAATTTCATATATATGCAACAACTTAGCAAGCAAGGGATGGTTAAAGGATTATCGCCCATTGAATTTTCAAATGGTGTTTATAATGGATGTGCCCTGGGAAAGCATCCATAAGATAAGTTCGAGAAGGGGCATGCATGGAGAGCCTCTTCACCTTTGGATCTTGTACATAGTGATCTCATGGGTCCTCTTCTAGTACCTTCAATGAGAAAAGAAAGATGTGTGCTTTCATTTATAAATTATTATACGATATTCACTTTGGTTTACTTCTTGAAACATCTAAATATTTTCAAAGCACATGCGGAAAGTCAGTATGGAAAATGCATGAAGATCCTTTGCACAGATAATGGGAAGGAATATGTCAACAAATATATCAGTAATCTTTGTGATGAAGTAGGCATATAGTTGCACCATATAGTTCCTTACACTCTGCGGCAAAATGGGGTGTCCAAAAGGAATAATAGATCTTTGAAAGAGATGGCTAATTGCATGTTGCATGCAATATCTCTTCCATCAAAATTGTGGGTTAAAACTATCAATTATGCCTCATACATCCAAAATAGATCTTCTCATCAATTTGTTACTAGAAAAAAACCTGTTGAGGCCTAGCCTGGAATGCAACCTGAAGTCAAGCATTTCTACATTTTTGGATCTCGAGCATGGGACCGCATTCCTAAAGAGAAGAGAAAGGATTTGGAGCCTCAGAGTAAGGCATGCATGTTTGTTGGATATTCTAATGAAGTCAAAGGGTACAGAGTGCTTGATATCAATACTAAAGATCTATTTACTGAAACGAGTGTAAAGTTTGAAGAATATGCTTTGCCTGCACCACTAAATGAGCTTGTTACAAAGTTTCCCTTGCCATTAATTGATGAGTATGCAAATGATACTTCAGATCAGAATTATGATCTAGATGATCCTTTTCCTATGACACATATTGGATCACTAGTTATTGAACATCAAGATAATACTTCCTCATGTAGTTCGAAAGATTCTCGACCACCTTCATCGCAAAAATAGCATAGCATGAGTGATCTCTTAGATGATCCTGCCACTATACCTCAATTTGAGGAAGCTCCATAAGAACTCTTAGCTATGGAGCCATGCATGCCCATCCATGCTTATACGATGCATGCATATGATCCACAGACTTATGCAAAAGTAGCTAGGCATCCTAAATGGGAAGTAGTTATGGATGAGGAATACAACTCTCTCATTAAGAACCAGACTTGGGATCTAGTTTTTCTACCTTCCAATTATAAACTCATCATGTGCAAGTGGGTTTACCAGACCAAGAAAGTAGTAGATGGCCAACTTAGTAGATATAAGGCACGATTGGTGGAAAAATGTTTTCAACAAGTACATGGTGTTGGCTATGATGAGACTTTGGCTCCAGTGGGAAAAATGGATTTCATTCGGCTAGCTCTCTCAATTGCAGTAGTAAGAGGATGGGAGGTGCATCATATGGATGTGAAGAATTTATTTCTTCATGTTGATCTTGAGGAGTAAATCTACATCAAGCAGCTGCAAGGATACATGCAAAATTAATCTCTAATATGCAAACTAAATAAGTCTCTCTATGGCCTCAAGAAGGCACTTAGAGCGTGGTATGCAAAGATCAATTCCTATTTATCATCTCAAAATTTTGTACACTGCAAATCAAATTCCAATGTTTATTTGTTGAAGAAAAATGATTCCTTTTTTATCATAGTACTCTATGTACATTATCTTTTGATAACAAGTAGTTCATCTTTAGACATTGTTAAGATTAACATTGCATTTCATAAGTGGTTTTATATGATAGATATGGGCTTGCTAAATTTTTTCCTTGGACTAGATATCAATCATAGTGGTTTTGGGATTACAATTTCTCAACCAAAGTACTTATAGATCTTTTGGCATGATTTCACATGAGTGGCTGCAAGACAGTAGCCACACTTTTCTTATGAGGGATCAAGCTTGAGAATAGAAAAGACATGCCATTAGTTGATTGTACATTGTACCGTCATCTTATGGGGAGTCTTCTTTATCTCACTCACTCTCATCCTAATATCTCATATGTCATATGAGTAGTTTCCAGATACATGCAGGAGCCACATGATTTATACTAGAAAGTTGCAAAATGCATCGTTCGATATGTCCAAGGGACAATCACCTATGGGATTCATTATGCAAAAAATTGTTCGTTGGGTCTCATTGGGTTCACGTCAGATTGGGTCGGTGACAACCTTGATCGTAAGTCCACCTCTGGTTATGTACTTAGTTTGGGATCTAGCCCAATTTGTTGGTCAAGTAAGAAGCATGTTGCCATTTCTTTATCATCAATAGAGGTCGAGTACATAGGAGCGATCAATGCCACTATTTAGGTCATTTGGCAATAAAATTTTCTCTCTAAGCTTGATATTATTGTCCATCGTCTGACTTTCATAAGGTGTGATAATCATAGTATGTTAGATTTTTGCAGAGATCTAGTGTAGAGACAACAGACCAAACATAAGAGAGTTTCTTCGGCGTAAATCACAAGAAATTTCATTTGTCGACGCGTTTTGAACCAACAAGTGTGGTTCATCGTCAAGACAAGTTGAATGAGCAGATCAGGCTTAGTATGATTAAATAGATAGAGCAGAAACTCCAACGGTTGTATTCCAAGATCAAGTAACAGCTATATTGACAACAACTAGATTTCAATGGATTAGGGGAATAACCAATATTTAATTACAAAATTGATTTAGGTTCGTTAAAATCTTAAAAGTGAATGGACCCTTTTTAACCACTTATATCTATTAAAATAAATTATAACCTAAATTAATTTACATTAATAATTAGTTATCAAAGATTTTGTATCTAAAAAGTTGGAGTAATTAATAGTTAAATATAAACATTATTAAATATATAAAAATACATAAATATCAGAATAAATATAAGTCAAAGGGGCAATCCACATGGACTTAATTAGAGAACTGATTCCTGATGGGATCATCAATCTATAGTGTTGTCCCATTTCTGAGTAGATTGTTGACATCTTCACCAAGACATTCATTGAGCAGAAGTTTCAATTTTTTCGATATCGTCTTGTGGTGAAGGACACGACTGCCAAGCAGTTGTTGTTTCTCTACTTTTTTCATTATATTTTGAGGGGGGGTGGGTTTCTTCCAACTAGGTTTTCCCTTTCCTCTTTTTCATGCGTTATACATGGGTACGTAAAATGGCCTTACTGTCAGGACCCATTCATTTTGCATCACACTCATCTAAGTTATGATTAAGGGGGGATGTTCGTGTACATGCATCTAGTTAGCCTTAATTAGCTTCAGTTCAACTCTAGTTCTTGCATGTGATGTGCACTTAGTTAGAGTTAGTTAAATCTAGTGCTTACATGTGGTGTGCACTTGGCTTTAGTTATTTAACTCTAGTGCTTGCATGTGGTGCATGTGCACATTAACAGAACATAAAGCACACTTAACTTTAGTTAGCTTTAATTAGCCTTAGTTATTGCATGTACAACTAAGCTTAACTTAGTTGCTTTATGCATTGATTCTAACACCAATATTAAGTAATCGAGTTCATTCTTTGTTTCAATTTTGTTTTTTAATTCTTGTGAGTTTCTACAATTATTCTTCAGCTAGGTCCTTATCTATGATCTAATAATTTTACAGGACCTCATAATGGGTGGAATCTATAGAGAAATAGGCTTTTGTGATGGTAACATTTTTAGGGATTCTGATAATGGGTATCCAAAATCTGGAAATCAAGTTGTTGAGCAATTGCACTTGAATATCGCTTCTCCAGTTTCCTCCATCATTTAGATCATCATCCGCTTTCTCATCTTGTTCAATAGTCTCATACTCGACAAGTGATTTGTGGGTCTTCATTGAAACTTGGCCCGAATTGTATCTTTATGGTTGGAAAACATGCACAAGTTTTACATTGCCAACAACACCAAAAAAATTCTCCAGAGTTTGGATAGATTATTCATTTGGCATATTTTATGCAACAACATTGCGTGACTGCACCTCCTCAGTGTCAATATTTGTCAACAAGTGAAGTTGCCTCGCTTTCTTCCCATCATGACCTATAACCTGCTTCACGACCTTTTGCCTCAATTCCTTGGTGAGAACGGCCTTTGAGGAATGAGTGGGGGAAGTCGTGCTCTCTGCCTCGGACGCCAAGATATTCTGCTCAAAAAGTTTCTCTAGCAATGGATGTTTGATAAAGTTTGGCAGAATTGATCCTTTGACGTGAAGGGTAGCTTATGCTTTGGGAACAAAATCGAGAGCTATGCAATGTAATAAAATGTATCTTGTGCTACCTGAGCTCTATGGGATAAAACATGGTTTCTTAGTTACCTATTACCCTTACTGGAATTTAGCCTCTGTCATCTTTATTTTCTACTATGCAACTTGTTTGAAGTTAAGGGCAGATCGTCCTTCACATCGTCCCTCATGTCGAAAATGGAAGCCAAATGTCTCCATAAGTCCTATATTTGAAATAATTGTTCACTATTCCATCATAAAGAGTTCTTCCTCCACATTCCATAAATATGTCCATATCCACTAAAAACATCGTTGGTTCATAATTTTAACTTAAAACTTTCTTGTTTCAAACCCTGTGCTCTCTTCCCCACCTTCATTCCTTGCTTTGGAGAATGAGAGACAGTTAGTGTGACTCATGGAACACTAGATACCAACACTTCAAAATAAAACATTTTAATGTTGTAAATAAAACATATTCAAAGTAGATTATCAATAAAATATTTTAATAAAAATTAATACTAGCATATATTTGAAAATATATTAAGAATAAAAAAAATCATTTTACCTTTAATGTAAATTTAGTATATATTATATACTATTTAAAAACAATTATAATATAGATATAGATATCATGAAAATTTTAAGTTTTTATAAAAAAAAATTGGTTATAAATATACTCTATCTAGCTTTTAAAAATACAATTTAAACTATGAAAATAGACATATTATATTTTATACTCTAAAAACATTTACACATAAAAAAATTGAAAACTCTTGATTCATGTTAAATCCCTACTTAAAATCGATTTATACTAATAAGTAATTCAAATTAAACTAAAATAACCAAAAAAAAAATAGCAAATTCAAATTAGAATTTAAATTTTCAATACAATTTACAGGCAATATTGTTCGTTAAAAAAGTGTAAGACATATTTCATATATAACACTAGTTTATAACTCTAGAAATAATACCATCGCAAAATTTTAACATTGAAATATATAATTTATCTATTTAAAATTAAATTTGAAATTTTCTAAAATAATGGAAAACTTGAAAATGATAATTTACCCGTAACATAAACATCGTCTTTTGTGCCAAATCATACACATCAAAATTCTATCAGAAAATCAAGAGCGACCCAAGACATTAATATATTTTCACTAAATGTGTACGTGTCCGAAGAGATTCAGCATACAAAAAAAGTTAAGTTAAAAACATGAAATAATTAGTACACTTTCTTAGAAATACTATGAATCTTCATCTTAATTGAAAAAGACAATAATTATCACACTTAACACTAAATAAAAATAAAAACAATTCGTAAATATGACAAAAGAAATATACCAGATAGACCAAACACATTACACTCTTTGAAATGTTGAAATTTTACTGCACCGCCTTAACCAACCAATTATTGACTTTGAAAAAATTATTGTCCACATGTACTAGCATAGTGTACCAAATGCATATCCATCCATTGGATGCACCAACTATTCAGCACTTCATTTTACACAGTACCACGTGTGTTTCTAGATTTGTAGCCAAAAGATCTATAAGCTTTCCATAGTGTTGAAAACCATGGAGAGATAACTTTAATTCAACCAAACATGATCTCGCACAACACTTCATTTTAAACAATACCACATGTGTTTCTTAGTCTGTAGACAAAAGATCTATGAGCTTTCCACAGAGTTGAAAGCCATGGAAAGATACTTTAATTCAACCAAACAAGATCTCGCATGTCTTTCATGCTTCCTTAAAAATTCTCAATAAGGAAATGATTGTCAAGGTCCCTGAATTAAATTTAAGCTCTTATGTTATCAATATCAAAGCTGGATCATAGATCACTAAATTTGATCATGAAAAAGATGTTCAAAAATTAGGAGTGGTGCAAATATCTTTTGCTAAAGCAGTCTCTGGTTGCCTACTATACAGCAGGAAGTGCAACAACGTAAAATTTTATTTATGGAACTTTATCTTCTTATTTAGGGAGAAGCTACAAATATATGGTTTATGCCTCTATATCACACCTCTTTAAAAAATTACTCAACTATATCATTATTAAAAGATATATCTCTAACTAATTTACTACAAAATAACAATAACTATAACTAATCCATTACAAAATAATTAATACTATATTAAATTTAAATATCTTTTACATTAAACCATATATATTTCATTTTGTTGGTGATGCATAATATTTACCATTTTAAAAAGTTTTATTATCTATATAAAATTTTAAATAAAGGAATAATTCTAACCACTAAGACACCTTTAAAAATAAGCGTAATAACTACAAATTATAACTTTTGGAAATATTTTAAAGAATAGGAACAACATATTTAGATGTTAATCAATTTATAAAATTGCACTTTATAATAATCATGTGTCTGAAAACCTTGTCCAATAAGATGAATATTTTAGAAAGGCTTAGTCTACTCATGGTATGTTTTGGCTTTCCCGACAATTGATTTTTTTAAATTCTCTGGTGGTACATTGATCATCTCCCTAGCCCCCTTTAAATTGCGCTTTATAATAATCATGTGTCTGAAAACCTTGTCCAACAAGATGAATATTTTAGAAAGGCTTAGTCTACTCATGGTATGTTTTGGCTTTCCTAACAACTAATTTTTTTAAATTCTCTGGTGGTACATTGATCATCTCCCTGGCCCCCTTTTCCATCCACTGTCTTCTTTTAGCTCCATCTGTTCTCCATGAGCTGCAACAATACTCAAACTCAAATCCCCCACCCCGCAATTCAAACTCCCTCCCTTGTCCTACAGCATTATGGTGTGTTTGCATTTAGGGGAGACTGCATTCAGCGTAGAAACATTCAATCTTCACAAACATTCTTAGTAGTTATAAGTTTCTAATGTACACAAGCTCTCTGAAACTTGGTTATAGAAAATGGTAATAATAGGAATACTACTACCCTTTCCCTTAAAAAAAAATTATGACCTGCTTCATATCATCTATAGAAGGAGCCAAGAAATGAAACATCCAAACATGATTTTGAAAGAGGAAATCATAATTCTATTGTTGAAGGTTTGGAAATTGTGAAAAATGTCAGTGAGGTTGTGCAATCTGGGGACTGTGATTTTTCTGTAGGCTTGTGGGTGTGTGTTGGCTTATTGGGGCCTGACCCAGGTTCAAATTTAAATTAGCCAAACAGTACTACTGGCCCTTTTCACAACAATCCGTGGAGCGTAGACTGAATTCTCACCCGAAGTAGTATGGGAGGGTGCTAGAACCAGGTTTATGCACCCTGGAGATGTCTGATGAGTCCAAGTGGTATGCGGTTCGATCCTACCTGTAAGTTGCTTCACGCACTTTCCCGTACCTCACAGCCTAATATACTACCTTCGTGTAGCCCTACTCGAGGGCCAAACGTTGTGCTTCTGCGTTATTACCCAAGTCCTTACTGGTATTCTAATGTTAGTTGATTATTTTAGCCTACTTGCATGCAAGTTATACTTAACAACATAAACCATTCATGCAGGTGCACGCAGTAAATAAACAATATATTTGCAATTTATATCAAACATGCATTAACCTAAAAACATATACACATAATTATGGTAAAACTTCTCTTTGTTAATTCCTTCCTTAGCTACAGACTCGACTCTGCCCTACGCACTCAGCTGCAGGAGTCCGCACACTCAGCTGCAGAGCCTTCTCCTACTCTACAACCCAAAGGCACACTTCACTTATTCACTTAGACTCTTCCTATCTCTCTATTATTCTCCTTTCTCTTACACATAAAGCCTCGCTCTATTTATACAATCCCATGGTTTGCGGACCATGGGTAGGTCTATCAAGCCAATATTACATTAAAAAACTAGGGCGGACAACCCTGTGACTCTATCATACTTTTCACGTTCCGCACCCGCAATTCGCGGAGCTTTACAACAATATTAGGTCAAAACTTAGGCTTTCAGCCCCAAAACATGTCTTGGAGGGGATTCCATGCCCAACAGGCACCCAACACAAACATCGTGACTCGCCCTCGAGTCACTCTGTCGGCATCGCGATCTTTGCATGGAGTCCCACCAATTGTTCTCGAACTGCGCAGAGGTCAGCAGCGTACTGAGCTATTTCTTGTTGGATCTGTTGCATGCGTTGTTCTAAGACCTCTTTGTCTGGGGTGCTTCTCTGCATTAATGTGTGCATCCCCTCTATGTGCACGAGCTTTCCTTCGATGTCTGTCATGATGGCGAAGGCATCGTCAATCCAAGATTGGACGTGCGCTTTTATAACTGCCTCCTTATGTCGTGTTGCATCCACCTGCTCCTTCAGTGCCTTAGCTTGTTGCATCCTTGCAAGCCGCTGGGTGAGGACCACTGTCTGCGCAGCTCCTCAAACATTGTCATACTATTATTGGAGTTCTCGCGCCTCTGTCTCTAAATGTTGGATGTTGGAGTCCTCCTATAGAGTGGTGAGAACCTCAAGTGATTCTTCCAACATGCTGGTGCAATCTCGCACTGCACCTCCGATTTCCACCAATAATGTTGTGATAGCGCTAGCGCTCTTTTCTTTTACTTCTGGGGGAGTGGATGACTGCACCTTTAACCGTAGCTCGACAATTTGAAGATTCAGCTCTAGCTGAATCTTTGTCATTTCTTCCTTGGCCTCACAGACTCCTGCTGCTAACCTATGGATCCGCACCTCCACTGGTAGATCTGTTGGGATGGCCAACTCCAGGACACTTCGACAAGCATCGCCTATCACCTATACCAACTGTTGATTTTGTGACACCAATTCGTCACGCAGCTCTATCGTTATCCCATCTTACAATAGATATAATGTCTCGCATGGAAGGGAAACTAGATTAACACCGAGGCCTTTCATCATGCTAACTGAAAACCTATCGGCCTCATTTGACGTCACTAGAGCCCCTTCTGGCAACACTATTGTGTTCACCATCCGTGCGCGCAACATCTGCTCTACTGCCATGGATCCAACTGTGAGGTTGATCGAAAGGGTACCAACCTGAGGGGGGCGTGTTGAAAATAGAAACAAGAAATGTTAAACATAGCATTCAAAATATTCAAATTTTGATTTGTCATTGAATTAAAATTTGAATCTAGTCTCAACAGTTGCTTGAGAAATAATTAATTAATTCATCTTAAGTTAATTAGTTGGAGAAATTCAAGCTATAAGTCTTTGTGAATTCATGCAATAGTTATCCCTTAAATTAAGGAAGTTATACGTTAACTAAGGAGATAAGATTGAGTTTTATTTGAGTTGTAATTAGTTAGCTCAGTTAACTGAGTTAATTCGAGTTAGATTAGTTCCAAACAGTTTGTGGAACTGATTGTGAGTTCAGTCAGTTAATGCATGCATGCATGAAACTGGTGTACTCCAGATAATCGAATATGCTCTCATAAATAACTCATGCATGATATTTCAGACAAATACCCAGTTGAGATTAAAGATAGGGATAGTGTATTATCAGTTGGATGAGTTTTCCTATAAAGGAAACTCATCCATGCAGAAGGAATAAGGTTCCTTGAGGATTTTGCAGTTTTACAAGGTGTGAGATCAGTGTCAGTGATCAGTGTTACACTTGGTAACAGTAGGATCACCTAGGAGAAATAGCGCAAGGAAATAGGAGGCTTGGAGGGTAAAGGAGAAGGCTTGTGAGAAGCTTTGATTTCTTGTGAGCACCCAACAGGATTGTATTGAGAGCTGGGTAGCTGTGAGAGCTAACACTTTGTGTAATCCTAAGATATTTCCACCTTGTATGATAATATAGATAGCGTGGTTTTTAGCTGAGGCTCTCCCCAGAGTATTCTTCTGTGTTTCATGTGAATTGATTCTTCTTCTCTGTTATATGTGTCCTGTTTGATCCTGCTCAAATCGATTAAGCTTTCGCAAGTTTGAGTGTAGAATTAGATTAAGTATTTTGATTTAGTACATTGCATAAGCATGTGATCTATAGTGATAATTTCTACATGGTATCGGAGAAAAGGTGATCGAAGTTGTGAACAGTATACTCAGAACGAAAATTCGAAGTTTGAAGTTCCATATTGAAGGTACAAATCAATATCATACTTCAGGTTGGTCAATGGCATTTTATGGCTTGAGACTCGAGTATGCCTTAGATGCCATCTTGAATTACATAGCATGGGAAGATCGCATGGAGGTTGTATTAGAAGAAAACGGCTTGAAGGATTTCATTGATCAAGAAATCCCAAAGACAGGTTCAACTAATGCACAAGAGTTGGCTAAATGGAAGAAGTGTGTGGCGAAGGCAAGATGGATCATCATGGAGGGAGTTCGATACCATATTGTCTCAAGTATCCATGGGAAGGAGACTTCATTTTCAAAGTGGAAGACAATGAAGGACCTATATCAGAATAGTAGCAACCAGAGGAAGCTGGCGCTAAAGGGCAAGCTTCAGAAAATCAAGTGTGTAAAGGGCGACACTATTTCTACATATCTGAACAAGCTCACCACCTGCAGAGATGAGCTTGGAAGTGTAGGAATAATGACAATCGATGATGATATGGTGAGTCTTGCTCTCCTTGGTCTTACTAAGAGCTGGCATACCAACCAGGACTCAGTGAATGGAAGAGAGAAACTGACAGATTGGGAACGACTGTGGTCAGATCTGATGCAGGAGGAGATCAGGAGGAACACATGAGATGGTTATTCATCCAAGGAGGATGAAGAAAATCTGGCCTTAGAGAGTAAGGCAAGGAAAGGGAAGGAGAAGGATTCTCATCCGAAATTGAGTTCTTCTCATGGAAGGAAGAAGGGTGACAAATCTAAAGTGAGATGCTTTAATTGTCACGAGATGGGTCATTATGTGACTAATTGCCCATCGAAGAAGTCCAAGAAGGGATCCTCGAAAGGATCTGAAGGTGAGGCATTGGCCTCTCAGTTCAAAATGAACTTCACCCTCATTGCATGCATGGTGTCTTCGATGATGGGTTGTGGTTGGTTTCTTGACAGTGGAGCTTCATTCCACATGACCAGCAATAAAATTTTATTAAAGACCATGTCCAATGAGATGATTGACATAAAACAACAAGTAGCAGAAACTTCTTCAAAAAAGCCCTACAAAGCTTTTAAAAGAGGCCCTTGAATGGATGTGAAACCACCCAACGCTATCTCAAATGTCGAATCCGAAGAAGAGGAAGAAGAAGAGAGTACCACTAAAGGGCAGATCGATGACGAAGAAGTTGTGGAACTACAAGGAATGTGGGATTTTATCCTCCCACAAGAAGAAGATCAAGAAGCATTTACGGCTAGCACACGAAGCAAAAAATCAACTTGATCCTCCCCAAACTACCCCTCAACAGAAGGGCGCAAGCCCTGCAGCAAAAGATAAAGTCGCAACAAAGAAAACGACCACTAAAGCGACTCAATCTAGCCCAGTCCAACCAGATCAAACACCTCCATCGAGAACACTGATAGTGTCAGATGAAATGGAATACAACATTATTGATGACATGAAAAAGACTAGGGCTAATATCACTCTTTATGAATTGAGCAAATTGAAACATCAACAGGAAGAAATGATGAAGATTACATGTCGTGCCTACTAACATCTTTTGCCTCATTAGTGAGCTTTCCCACAACATGGAAGACTCCCAAACCAACAACGTACCAATAAAGATTGATTCCAAATGACATCGCCTTGATTGGAGGAAGATCAAGATCTCACACTCCCCTTTCTTCTCACTTATGAAATTTTCAATAAAAAGTTGCACAATTGTTTGTAAGATTCTGGGGCTTCAACGAATATTTTACCCAGATCAATATGTGCCAAGTTGAATGTTCAACCACAAAAATTCGTAGTGCGCATAGTTCAGCTTGATCGATCTCAAGTCGAAGTGATTGGTGAACTTAATCAAGTGACCATAAGATTGTCGTCTAACCCGAAGGTATGTCAAGTTATAGACATTCTAGTAGCTGATATCCCATAATTCTATGGCTTAATTCTTAAGAGGGATTGGTCCGAAAAACTCCATGGATACTTCTCAACTGACTGGTCGCACATGTGGTTACCCTACAATGGTAAACCGAATCAAATAAAGGTTGAACGAGAGTTACACCAGAAGTACATAGTAACGAAATTGGAAGGAGAAAATGAAGCAATAGCATATAACAGTAGCATCATAGGAAATTACTCGGTAGATTCTTTCCTCGGCAATTTCAATGCTCATACATCACCTTACTTAGATAATTCAGTTTTGCCCCAAGTCGAAAATTTTTCCCAAACTGATAATTCAAAGTGTGTTAATTTTGTAGAGAAACCTGTAAATACATCTTTGTTTTGGAAATTGTATTTTGATGGCTCTAAATCTAATGAAGGAGCAGGAGCAGGATGCGTTCTGATTAGTCTAGATGGAAATAAGACCATGCTTACATGCAGACTTGAATTCGATTGCACAAACAATACAGCGGAATATGAGGCCTTGGTGCAAGGCCTATACAAAGCAATCGAGTTGAACGTCAAGTATCTTCAAGTCTTCGGAGACTCTGAGATTGTCGTCAAACAGGTACGTAACACCATACATTGCCTATCAAGTCATTTGAAACACTATCAATATTTAGTACAAGATCTGACTGAGCATTTCATAGCATTCAATATTTCGTCAATCCCAAGACTCCAAAATGCGAGCGCAGACCTTTTAGCTAACGTAGCCTCTAGACTCATTCCCTCC
>APFE031562648.1:27583-41923 GCA_000404065.3 Pinus taeda | reverse complement strand
ACACCACCTATCTCCATCTTATGTGATAATACAAGTGCAATCAGCATTTCAAAGAACCCAGTCATGCATTCAAAGACCAAGCACATACCGATCAAATATCATTTTCTCCAAGAACAAGTGCTTGAACAAAAGGTCAAATTGGAGTATGTTCCTTCTAAGGAACAAGTTGCTGATATATTCACTAAACCACTGCCCAGGGAGACCTTTGAATACCTCAGGCAAAAGCTGGGGGTTGTTGATGCATCATCTTGTTGTTGAAACTCATCTGTTGGTTGTACGCGAGGTCTATACGCGTACATTTGTTGGTTTATGGATTGATTGCAGATCAATGGCACAGGTTCAGGAGGAGCATATATAATTCATTGTTGGCATTATGGGAACACAAAAGGAGAACATGGATGCTGATCTAAAACATGGTTGCAATATGTCTCCATCCTCTTTCATGATTGTTTATGGTGTTTGGTGGATTCTGTTTCCTCTTTGCAGATCTGGTTTATAGACAGGGGGAGCATGTTCGTAGGGGGAGCATAACCCTTTGCCCTTGATGTCAAAGGGGGAGAATGAGGATCTTGAGGTTGCCATCAAGTCCAAAGGGGGAGATTGTTGGCATTATGATTCTAGTATGGCTCTATGATATAGGTGTTGTACTTGATGGCAACCCACTCAAGTGTTCAGACTCTCAAAATGATGGAAATTAAGAGGCTCGCAGGTGAATGGTTAAAAAGGTGCGGACCCGCAGGTTACCCATATAGGAGGTGCGGGCGGACCCGCAGGTTACCAGTCCAGAAGGTGCGGACCCCAGTGCACACATTTCAAGGCAGTGAAGCGCGCTCACATGGGGTTTCTTATGTTTGGCTTGTGGTATTTACCCCGCCATTCTTGATTCTATGGTTTTGGCCCGTGGTATTGCTTTATATTATTATGATTATTGAGCCCCATGTTTTTGGGCCCCTTGTATTGGTTATCTATGGTATTGATCCATGTTTTTAGGATGAGCTTGCCTATATAAAGCAAAGGAGATCACTTGGCCAAGATATCTTTTGCAAATTGAATATCTTAAGATCTGAAATATTGGGTTAATTTTCAAAAGCTTGATCTATATAAAGTGAAGTTGAAAGTGAATCTATGAAGGGTGATCTCTCGAGCGCATGATCAGATCTAAGCATTTGACTATCGGTGATACACTGGGGGACTGCTAGTTCGGCCCTAATTAAAGGTACGCAGGAGATTAACGGTGCAAGTGCGTGGGTACGCAGAGAAGAAGAAGGAGAAGTGTGTGGGTACGCAGAGAAGAAGAACGAGAAGTGAGTGGGTATGCAGAGCAGAAGAAGGCACAGTACGTGGGTACGCAGCGTGACAGAGGTTCAGGTGCGGAGGCACAGGGAAAGTACGCAGCGCCTCAGAAGCCGCAGGTGCGTAGGTACGCGGCGCGATCGCATCTGTGGGTGCGTGGTTACAAGAGCAGTACGCGGCGCGATAGTATCTGTGGGTGCGTTCCTACAGTAACAGTACGCAGCTTGATTGAAGAAACAGTGCGAGGGTACGCGGTGCGGCAGAAGGTTCTCTGCGGGTATACGCAGGGAAGCAGAAGGTGAAGTGCGTACGCACGCAGACCAGAGAAAGAAAAACTGTGTATCTGTCTTAAGATCCTTTGTTGGCTGAATTTTTCTATCGATAAAGTGTTCTGGGTTTAGTTTACTGTTACTGTTGATCTGGTTACTGCAATTGACTGGGTGATTTACTTGTACTTGATGATATCTTGATGTTTATGGATCCAGTTTGAAAATTTATGAAAAGTGGTCCTTGAAGAAAAGAAGTAGGGGGGTTGTAGCTCCCTTCTAGGAGAGACTTGAAAACGAGAGAGATTTGTAGCTCTCTGCAGGTTGCAGCCTGCGTACTGGTAAAGGACTGCACCAATACAAAATCATTGTAAAAGAAGTTTCTAATTGACAGAAGATAGAGACATATTGCTGCAGGTGGTTTTCACCCACATTGGGTTTCCACCTTATATCTGGTGTTCTTTTGTGTGACTATATGTTTTTCTTGTTTCATGCTCATACACAAGTTAGTGATCAATAAATTAATGATGACATATTGAAAAGAATTTGATAATACTGATTCACCCCCCCCCTTTCAGTATTATTTCCAACAAGCACTACAACCATGACTGACACCATGCATATGCAACAAGAACATAGATCACAAGAATGATTAACACATGTGAAAATGACATGAATGCATGACCAACACACTGCCCATCCAGTCTGAGGGGTGAACCATTCTTTGATACCACTCTATAAAACCCTCCTCCCACATCCACCCAAGTAACTGACCAACCAGGGTAAACATGTGATGATAGGCTTCTATGATTGGATTCAACCTCCTAAGTGACCTTAAGGAAGTGGAATCGATGGAAACACATCATACATACCTTCCACATCAGCTACAGGACTCCTAAGAACCATTCCAACATTTCTAGTAACCAGCCCCTAGGTCCCACTAAGGTTTTAGACCACTTAACCCCCATACGCTCCCATGATATGGACCTAATAGCGTCTAGGAGGCTCTGGACGCTCTCATGACAAGGCATGCCAACGTCTAGGGACTATTTTTCTCAGTGTTGTGCCAGTGTCCCTAGGATTTGAGCCACTTTTTCAGTCCCAAACACCAAGTCACTACCCAAAATTGAATGACACCTTCATAACAAAAATATAACAAGGAAACAATGATGCAAATGAAAATACTTGAAAAAGCCCTTAACCGAACCCCTACTAGCCATGATTGGCATTTCGTCAAGCATATAACAAATATGTAACCTACAAGTGTAAACAACATATTTTAGCCTAGGCATCTCATACTTATTTGAGAACTGCTATGAAGCATTGTTCCCTTATACCATTGGTTGCATTATCATTTATTAGGTCATAGATACATTGTTCATTCATTTACAAGTAAAAACATGATGAAAGCCATACATAGCCACTGTCATAAAACATATACATAACCAGCATAATAGCAATAGAAATACCAAGGAAATTATAGCCCATATAATCCATTTATAAACCAGTATAATACTCATAGAATTACAAGGAGAAATAACCTCATATTGATAATGAAAAATCCAAACCTAGGATGAGACTACCACGTTCCACCCAACCATAGAATGTTTGAGCCAAATCTCCCTTCATCCGTTCACCCTCATGCCATATTCCAAGCATGAATGTGGGACTCAAACCAAAAGAACCAACCAGGGCATCCCGAGGCTAAACCAACTCACCCTCATTAATAGAAACCAGGATTTACCATAATCTATTCCTGATCACTAGGCCAAAACAATAAACATGTAATAATAGGCTTTACCATGATCTCCACCTGATCACTAGGCCAAACAATCATGGATGCCACCTGATTTCTCCACCTACACCATAAGGAATTTTCCAGTCTGCTGGTCTCTCAGGATTTACCGCAATCCACAATCCGATCCAGGGATCACTGTGCCCTAAATCGAGACACCACCCTCTAGGATTTACCGTATATCCTGCCATTCACTAGCAAGGATTCATAGGCCTAATCATGGGCAAACACCTCTTGGCTTTACTTTATATCCTACCATTCACTGGCAAGGATTCCTAGGCCCACCAAGGCAACACAAAATCCTGTTTTACCGCAACCCACAGTTTGGTTCAACATTACTAAGCCATGTGTTTTATCATTCAAAGATCCACGTCACTCAATTTCGAATCCATCTGGCAATCCAGCTCAACCAAAACATGGGAACCCCATCACACCATGGCTATCCGGAAATGGCAAGGCTATGCTAAGAATATTGTTACACCTGTCAAAACCTATGCCATAACGGCAAAAGAACCACATGCAATACTATGCATGCTAAATATAGCAAGGAAAATACACATGCAAATCAATACCTGCAAAGAATCATGTTGTAGATGCTTGATCCTACTCTTCCTTGCTTGCTCCTTCCTTTCTCTTGCTTTCTTTGCCTTCCTTGATCCAATGCCAAAATGCTCCAAGAAAACTTTGTGTCCAAGAGTGAGAGAGAGAGCGAGAGAATAATGAGAGAGCTCCAAAACTAAACTGACAAAAGGTTACAAACTGATCCTCATAAACCTTTTTATCAATTAGGCCTCTATTTTCTTCATTTTCCTTCATTTTCCTCCTCACATGCAACTTGTGACCTTTCACCTTCCTTTTCTCCTAATTTCCATTTTTTTCATAATTAAATGTGCCAAAAATGCCATTTTTCCTTTCCAAAGCCTTAGCCATTTCTTTTGCCAATTTCCTTAGCCATAATAAATGAAATAAACACCCACTAGGATATTTTTCCCAACATTAAGCTTGGAATAAGTGTCCCATAAACTGTGGTTATTATTTTTGCCTTTATTATTTTTTATTACATGGAATTTTAACCAGGGTTGCTACATTTTGCATGGAAACATAATTGTAACAATGACCACTACCATGCATACAAAAAAAAACATATATACAACCTACATTCATGCATGACAAACACATTCCAACCGTCTAGTCCAAGTGTTGAACCATTCCTTCATACCACTCTGTAATGCCCTCCCCCCACATTTACCCAAGCTAAGTGGTCCACTAGGGTAAACATGTGACGAAGAGTGACTATGATATGGTTCAACTCCCTAAGTGTAGTTAAGGAAGTGTAACCAACGAACAAAAACTTTGCAAACCTGCCTCAGGTGCTACAGGACCCCCAGGAGCTAATCCACCACTCCATGTGCCCAACCCCTGACTTAACCTAGCCTTTCATTGAAATAAACCCCCATTTGCTCCAATGAAAAGGCCTACATGTGACTGAAACCCTCCAATCGCTCCCACAAGCCTGCAAGGAGAGACTGCAATCTTTTTCATCCAGTTTTGTCCCAAAGACTACGAGATTTAAGCCACTTTTTCAGGGCTAATCTCCAAACCAATGCCAAGAACTTGATGAGACTTTCCAAGACAATAAATGACACCAAGATAAAAGCCTCTAACAGAAAGCTACAAACCATTAATTTATTAATATCAATTTTGTTATATTTAGTTTTCATATATCATTATAAATATAGTTTATTACTTTTTCAGGAATATTATGAAAATCCCAAATGATTAACGCGTTGATATATGAAACATGCCAGTAAGAATGTCCAAAAAAGTGTATAAGGAGATGGTCAAAGAAATGGACATAAGTGCATCATAAGAGGAGCCATCTCAACAATAACGTGCTTCAAATGTATGTAATGATTATTGACTTTGTACATGTTAAAAAATATTTTTAGCATTAAATATTAATTTTCAAGTATTTTTTTGCGGAAAGGAAAATAAGAGGAACTCATTCGGCACATAAAATAATTGTTAATATTTCCTTATAACAACTCAAGGTTTCATTTTTTAATATTTTAAGTTGTTTTACATCAACCATCCGTGAATGTCTTCAAATAGGTGCTAACATACAAAGAAAAGTCATCGCAAGAATTGATTGACATTGGGTTAAATAACGGTTGTGAATATATGTTTGCATATAAAAAATTAATCGTGGAATTTGTAAGTATCTATGTTGCTTTATTTCTCTGAGTTTGTAATTAATAGAACAAAAAAATCCTTTATATTAAACCTATGATTTATAATGGGGTTTAAAACATGTAGGAAACAAAGTATGGAACTACACCAGCAGAAGGCTTGTTGCAACAAGGCATGAGACGTGGTTTTGAAACCATGTGCATAATTTATGAGTCACTTCTTGCTATGGTACATTGCTATTCGATTTACATTGATGTATATTATTTATTTCAATTTTCATTATTCTTAACAATGTAGATACACTCGCTACACTTTATTTTTATGTTTGCAGATCAAACAAGATCAAGAAGATCAAAACAATCGATACAATCAACAAAACATTCCTCCAAATAACCCCAAGTCATGGAAGTAGCTCGAGCACTAACAACAGTTCTAGCGAAGAATAATGATCTATTTATATATTAATGCAACGTGTTGTATTTTTTGAAATAATTGTCTATGAAAATCAAACATTTTGTTTAATGTAAACATGGACATAGTGTCCCAATTGAAAGACAAGGGGTTATCAATAACAATCTCATTTTATGATAAAGAGCCTCTTATTTATATATAATAAAATACATTTTAATTTATTCTATTTTGTTATCCAATGTCGTTGTGATATGTTACACCACTGATTAAATATATGGATGATTAAATATTATAATGAAGAGATGTGAAACCTGATAATATAAAAAATTAATCCAAACATCATATACAAATGCACTAATCAATATTAATTTATATGAATATTGTTATAAGTATGTTGATTTCTCAATGAATAACAAGATTTTAAAAATTACAATAATTGCACTATCACACATCGATGTCTCAAAAAAAAGAGAAAATATCATACAAAAACACTGGTGCATCCATAACATAAAAATGCATTGGTGTTTTACTTTAAATAAAATCATTGTGACATCATCTTTCAGCATAGTCTGTGTTTTTTCTGAAAACGAAAGCACCGAGGCTTTCAGGGCTTCAAGCACCGGTATTGTTTTTAATTAATGCTCCAAATCATTGTAATTCTTAACACACCAATGCTTTCATAGAATTAACACCCCCGGTTCTACAAAATATTATTTACATTCCCGGTGCACTATTAAAATTAACAACATTATATCCTTTATATAACAAATGCACCGGTGCATTTATGTAAACAAGATGTTCTGGTGTTTCTTGTTTAAGAGAAAGCACTGGAATTGCAATTATTTTTTGCATGCCCCGGAGTCATTCCTTCATCAAAGAATGATCGGGGCTTTTTTTATATAAGCACTAGCGTAGTATATGTTTCAAGCTCCGGTGCTCTTTGAGTTGAACACATTAGGAATTTTTGTTGTTGTAAGCACCGGGGTGGTATACATTTCAAGTTCATGTGCTTTTTCAATTAAACGTCTCGATGCTTTTAATTATGTATAAAGCATGGTGCATTTCTATAAGTAGCACACCAAGGCTTCCTGTTCCATATAGCGCACCAAAAAAAAACATCCACTAAAACCTCCAACTACCCAAACTTTTTTCAGTTGTGATGAAGTTTCATTATAAACTCCACTAAAACATCCATTCCCACAAATAGATGTCCTAGCGGATTTTTTTTTTTACAATTTTTGCCAATTTTGTAACACTAAAAACCTTCATTATAACTTCTACTAGAAGGTATTTTCCTTGTAGTGCGATGTCTACAAAATATATAGTACACAACAATAATTACGCAATTTCATTAAACAAGTTAAAGAACATGCTAGAATAAATTTTCTTCTAATTAATTAAGACAATAAAATGAAACTAGATTAATTTAAACAAAACATTAATATTACCACTATCATCTACAGGCTCATCCAATGTGATGAGGATGTTGGGACATTGTCTCCAATCAATACCTGCATACGGAAACGACAACAAGGCAAACATGTGGTCATCCTCACTAGCGTGACGGTCAAATGTAGGCCTCGTGTCTGGAAACCTCTCAAAAAATAAACAAAAAATATCTAAAGAGAAAGGGAAGCTCGTCCTCCTGTGTATCATTGCACAAAATTTATCTAAAGCCATACAAAACTGCCTCAAAAATTGGTAGACCATCTAACACATCATAGTGCCTGAATCAAACAATCAACGCAATAAAAAAGAGGGAAACTAATGTATTTCCCATCAATAGCATAATGTACAATAGTGGTCACTAATAATGGGAGGTACCTAACCTCCTTTGCAGCAAAAGAAATAAACAATATTTGTCCACCATGCACCTAAAAATCTGTTGGACAGACTACATGAGCCCTAACATATCTCTGAGAGTAGACAAGCTAATTCTCTACTGCAACCCCATGGGGGACATAAGGGAACTGGGGAAAATCCTCCCCTCTCTTGGATAGGCCAGTGATAAAATATATGTCCTCCTCAAAGGGCCTATACCATGCCTCAAGACTGACACGGTGTAACAACCCTGGTTAAAAATCCATGTAACAATGTTAATAAATGAAAAATAATAAACAAGTTCATAGGAAACGTATTCCAAGCTAAATGTTGGGAAAAACATACAAGTTGGGTGTTCATTCGGTTTATTATGGCTAAGGAAATTGATAAAGGGAATGGAAAAGGCATGAGGCATTAATTGACATTTTATTTATCAAAATAATGGAAAATAGGAGAAAAGGAAGGTGAAAGGTCATCGTTTGCATGTGGAGAGGAAAATGAAGGAAAATAATGGAAATTGAAGAAAATATAGGCCTCATTGATAAAAAGGATTCTAAGGATTAGTTCGCAACTTTTGTCAATTTAACCTTTTGTCAGTTGAGTTTTGTAGCTCTCTCTCTATTCTCTCTATTCTCTCATACTCTTGGAAACTTAGAGTATTCAAACGACTACAACGGGATTACTTGCAAGTATTGAGTTGCATGTATGATTTCCTATCTAGTTTTTGCATGCATGGTACATGCATGTGGTTTTTGGTTCTCTTTCTATCATTGTCTTGGGTTTTTCCAGGTATGACAGTGTTTTTTTTCCTTGCCTTGTCACTTCCGGATAGCCATGGTGTGATGGGGTTCTCGTGTTTTAGTTGAGCTCGATTGTCGAATGGATTCAAAGTTGAGTAGGGTGGTCTCAGAATTAATCACAAGTCTTAGGAATATCAGGATGGGATATACGGTAAAGCCTAGAGGTGAATGCTCTTATTGGGCCTAGGAATCCTCAACCAGTGAATGGCAGGATATATGGTAAACCCTAGAGAGTGGAGACAGAAAACTCCTCAAGATTTAGTTGGAGAGATCCAGAGGCATGCATTCTTGTATAGACCTAGTGATCCCTGGATGGTGGGATTACAATAAATCATGGTATTGTATGTTTCTTGTTAGGGCCTAGTGATCTGGTGTCGATTACAGTAGATCCTAATTGTATTAACGAGGGATTCGGGCATACGAATCCTGGGATGGGATATACAGTAAATCCTGAGGAATCCCTGGTTGATTTTGTTGTAAATCCCACATTCATGATTGGAATATCGCATGGGGTTTATTGGTTGAAAGAAAGATGTGGTTCGACCCAATCTATGGTCGGGTGGTTCATGGAAGTCCCTAGCTTGGTTCGATTTTGTATATGATTAATAAGAGTTATTTTCCTCTTATGTTTGATGTGTAAATGCACTTGTTATTATGTGGACTTAACGGTTGTTCTATCATTGATATATCTCTGGTTATTTGTTGGCTATAAGCATGTTTTATGATAATGATGATGTTTGGCTCTCATCATGTTTTTATTAGTAAATAAATGTATGATCAAATAGATGATAATACAACTATTGTGAGAAGGCTTCAATCCTTCTTGACGAATCTCAGATAAGTATAAGACCCCTATTCTCATATATGTTGTTATGACCTATATATTACATATGTGTTGTATGTTTGACGAAGTGCATGTCATGGCTACTAGGGGTCAGGTCAATCCCTTGTTCAATTTTTGCATTAGAAGTCTTGTTTGTAGTGTTATTTGTCATTTCTGGAAGTTTCATGGAGTTCTAGGTAGAGGCATGAGTCCTAGCCCTGAAAAAGTGGCTCAGAAACTAGGATTGCAAGCATAGAACTACCTAAAAAGGACTACAATCATTGGCATAGAACTATCTGAAAAAGACTATAATCACTAGGATACCTTATTGTGGGAGAAACTGGAGGGTTCCAGTCACACTGATGGCTTGTCATGGGAGTGACGAGGGTCCTAGGTCAGTGAAATGACAAGTTGCCTCAGGGTTTAGGCACTTAGGAGGGTTGGTTGTCTCCTGTAGGTTATGTAGCTCTTGTGGATGGTCAAATTGGTTTTTTTGTGTCGGTTCCACTCCCTTAACTGTACCTGGAGAGTTGAACCACATCATAGTAACTCTTTGTTAGATGTTTACCCTAGTGTATCGGTTAGCTTGGGTAAATTTGTGAGGAGGGTGTTACAGAGAGGTATCATAGCATGGTTCACCCTTTGGACTGCCCAATATGTTGGTTGCATATGTGTTCATTATGCTTGTGGTATATGTGCTTGGTATGTATGCATGGTGGCGGTCATTGTTATGGTTGTGATTCCTTGTGAAAGTTGATAGTTTTGTGGCTGGAATGTGGTCTTCATGAGTGCATATCAAATTACATTCGTTACACATGTTAGTGCCCATACATTTTTATGCATGCATTGTCATGGTTATGGTTATCATGCATGAAGTCATGGTATGTAGTGATTATGGTCATGCATGGTAACTGGATTATGGTTAGGATGAAATCTATATACTATTATGATTATGATTATACATCGTGCTAATCTAGTTGATATTGCAGATGAGATATCCCCCCAGAGATATACTGAGGTTTGTTGGTTTTTATGCTTTGGTTTACCTGACATAGTATGCTTACAAGAAGAAGATCAAAGATGACTAGCAAGATGGTAGATTACAATTCACAAGATTCTCCCTATGGTTCATATGAGCAGTCTAGTGATGGGCACTCTTCTGACTTAGTAGATACTTTGAGAATTTTAAAGGTAGAAATAAGAAGTTACAAAGCAAACAATGACATAATCATTCAGGAATGGGAGAGAAAAGTAGAGGTCAATGTAGTTATTCTTCACAGCTTGTCAAATTTGCAGAGGCAGGGACCGCTTAGAATCAGTCATGGATAGGAGGATAGGACTAATGGGGCATATGGCAGTAGATCTCATGGTGGGCACGGGTTAGACAAAGATGACACGATAAGAGATGGCAGATTCTTGGAAACACCAGATAGGAGAGGTGATGGATACAGGTTCTATTCTAGTTCTAGTTCAGACAAGTATCAGGATCATCATCATTATCATCCTTACAGGAGGAATGATAGGGGATATTTGTATAAATCCCTTGTATATTCAAAACTTATAATGTAATTTACTAAAACAAAAGACTTGAATATACTCTACTCATCAGCGGAAAGCAAATTTATTCGATCAAGAAATAACAACATAAATATGAGACAAGATTCAATCACATATGCTCAGAGATTTATCTAGGGGAAAGCAACTGCTAAAAACCCCTTCTTATCTGTACTACATTAGTCATAAAATAGAGAATAAATACAATGTTTGCTCAAGCCTGAGAAACCTTTGCACAAGTATAATCTATCTCACTACTTCACAATCTATCTATGGTCAATACTTAACCAAATTTCAGCCTTCCCAAGTCCCTAATTTCTTGGGTTGTTTCTCAAGGAATTAGCCCCTATTATTTATGGAAATTCCCCATCCATAACTATGCAATACCTGTAGGCCCTTCTCTGACTGTATGCACCACCTGTACAATTTGGAATTGTCTAGAACTGATAGTAAATTGCCCTTGAAATCTAATCTCAACTAGGTAACTTGAGTTATTTGAATGCATCAATTATTCTGGGATGATTGATGAGTTAACTAGTTGATTGTTGGTGAACACACCCCACTGCTTGATCCTCCACTAGCTCTTAATCAATTAGAACTAGTTAAATCAACAATAACTCAAATTAGTTGAAATAGATTGCTAGAACTTAGCAATTAATCATAAATAGATACAACTCAAGTGTCTCCTACTTGAACTAACTGATTTAACTAAATGATAAGTGCGATTTCACTTTAGTTAAATTCCTCCAAGTATTTTACTAAAATTAGAATTCGAGTTTCTCCTAATTTAACTAAGGAAAAATTAAATTAGGAATTTCTTGCTACATTTTCAACATTCCCTCTCAGCAAGAAAGGGATTATCTGATACTTTGATCCTGCCTCTATGGAACTTGAATTTGCTTCTTGGCAAAGCCTTTGTCAAAATATTTGCATCTTGTTCCTTTGTATGAATGTACTCCAACAACATGATCTGCCTCCGCACGCAATCTCGTAGATGGTGATAACAGATGTCGATATGCTTGGATTGATCACGAAAATTTGGATTCTCAGAGAGTTTGATACAACTTTGATTGTCACATTAAATCACAATGGGATCCATCATCTGACCAAATAACCCAACAACATTTTTTCTCATCCAGATAGCCTCTCATGTTGCTTGGCTTGCAGCCATGTACTATGCTTCTATTGAGATGAGTGCAACAAATATCTACTTCCTGCTGTACCAAGAAACCGCTACTAACTCAACACTGAAAATTCCTCCTAATTTTCTCTTTGTATCTGATGGCCTCCCCGCCCAATCTGCATCTATGAATCCTCGTAGCTTCACTCCCTTTGTCCGTTTGTAGAAAATACCAAACTTGGTGGTGCCTCTGAGGTATCTCAACACATGCTTTTTTGCCTTCCTATAGAGTTTGGTTGGCTTAACCATTGCTTGACTAAGTTGGTTAACTACATAACACATGTTCGGTCATGTGTTCACCAAATACATGAGTGAACCCACTAGCTGCCTATAAATGGTATCCTCCACTACTTCACCTGAAGTAGCATCTTCCTTCCTCCAATTCCCTACTAGAGGAGTCTCCATGGGTTTGTTTCTCTCCATGTGGAACTTCTTCAGTATCTCATGTAGAAAATTTGAATAATAAACACATATTCAATGGAGATTATCCTGATCATGTACTATTGGGGAATACATACACAATACATAAGCTCCTCTACATTGATCATCAATAACAATAAAACATCAAGAGCATGTACACATTAACACAGTATGTAACCCGGGGAAAGCTTACAGCTGAAAACCCCACACTATCTGTATATTAATGATTGAGAACATGTAACATTACAATAGTAAATACTTCTCACAAGTATCCAGCACTATCTCCACCTGTTACACACAATACAACTCAGATCTGATCTCCAAATCTATTCCACTGCTTGCCTGCCTCCACTGCTCAATACCTGCTCAAGAATGGATGAGAATGATTGAATCAAACTCGTATTTACCTCAAAAGAATCACTCACACTGGGAATCACGTGAGCAGAGGCTATAATCACTTGGTATTGGCCAATTCTCATTGGCATAACTCAATCCCATTGATTGTGAAAATCCTCATGCATAACTATAGTCACAATTGATAGCAATCTGATCCTCTAACACCTGTCCCTGCTGAACTGAACATGCACTGACATGAAACTGAGTTAACTGATGTATTCTTTAGTTGCATTATGAGTTAATAACTTGTGAATTAATTAATAACTAATTCACCCAATGCATCTCTAGTCTATTTGCCAGTTAGACTAAATGCAACCAGTTTAACAAAGCTAAACTGAACACAACTCCATCAACTCCACAATCAACTCCACCAAACTCAACTGATTGAGTTATAACTAAAGTCATGCATGCAACAACTCAACTGACTCATAAGAAAAGCGTATTTCCTTCTGACAGCTACATGTGCCACATTTGTAGCTCAAACTAAAGTGCTCCAAGAGAATAAGATAAAGTTTATAGTCTAAATATTATAATAAGCTAATAATATTTGACTGCTCTATAATTAGACTTGACAGTGTCACCGCTGTTGTCTAAAAATAGAAGTCCATCTATTTTTTCCAACTTGACCAATCATCCATAAAAAGCATCCTGCAACTCATAGACATGATCCATATGTCTAAAAATAGACATAGTCTAAAAATAGACTTGCGCCAAAAATAGCCTGCGGGCCCACTTAGTGAAGGCGACTCTTTTCACTAAGCTCCATCATCTTGTTGCAATCTCAACACTTCCTCTCGACAAGATATGGATTATCAGCAACCCCTATCCTGCCTCGGTGGTATTCGAATTTTCTCCTGGTGAGAGCCTTCATCAGAATATCAGCATCCTAATCCTCCGTTGGAATCTATGAAAGTAACATGATCCTCTGTTGCACACAATCTCTGATATGATGGTGCCTGATGCCCTTGTTGCCATATACTCAGCCTCTTGAGATCCCTGCCCAATCTGCATCCGTGAAGCCACATAGCTTCACCTCATCCTTCTGTCTGTACCACAATCCATATCTCGATGTGCCTCTCAAATAGCGCAATACATGCTTGCCCGCCTTCCAGAAGAGCTTGGTAGGCTTAACCATAGCTTGTGAAAGCTGGTTAACTGCATAGCATATATCAGGTCGTGTATTGACCAAATACATCAGCTACCCCACCAACTGTCGATAAACAGTGGCATCCACTTCTTCTCCCGAAGTGGCATCCTCCTTCCTCCAACCTCCAGGAAGAGGAGTATCGACAGGCTTGCAGCCATGCATGTTGAACTTCTCCAGTATCTCCCGAGCATACTTGCCCTGAGAAACAAACAGTCCACCACTGCGCTGCCATATTTCCAATCCT
>APFE031562648.1:7094-23250 GCA_000404065.3 Pinus taeda | reverse complement strand
TTAGTCTATTTGTAGTTAGACTAATTACAACTAGTTTAACCAAGCCAAACTGAACACAACTCCATCAACTCCACAATCAACTCCACCAAACTCAACTGATTGAGTTCTAACTGAAGTCATGCATGCAACAACTCAACTGACCCACAAAGAAAAACGTATTTCCTTTTGACAGCTGCATGTGCCACATCTGTAGCTCAAACTGAAGTGCTCCAAGAGAATAAGATAAAGTTTATAGTCTAAATATTATTATAAGCTAATAATATTTGACTGCTCTATAATTAGACTTGACAGTGTCACCACTATTGTCTAAAAATAGAAGTCCATATATTTTTTCCAACTTGACCAATCATCCATAAACAGCATCTTTCAACTCATAGACATGATCCATATGTCTAAAAATAGACATAGTCTAAAAATAGACTTTGCGCCATAATTTGCCTGCGGGCCCACTTAGTGAAGGTGACTCTTTTCACTAAGCTCCATCATCTTGTTGCAATATCAACATCACATTGGCATACTTTCCCTGAGAGACAAACATTTCCTCATCTCCCATACTTCCATACCAAGGAAATAATGCATGAGCCCCAAGTCCTTCATCTTGAATTCTCTTGCAAAATCCTCTTTGCAAAACTTGATCAACTTCTCATCACCGATTAAAATTAAATCATCGACATATAATACTGTAATCAATCATTTACCTTCAACAATAATATGGTAAAGGTTTGCACCTGCTTCACTTGTGGTGAAGCCCAACCCAGTGAGATAGTTATATGATCCTAGTGTAGCAAGCACGGGGTGCTTGTTTCAATCCATACAACACTCACTTGAGTATGCACACATGTGACTCTCTATCGAAGGTCTCAAATCCTTCCGGCTGCTCAATTTATACCTCCTCCTCAATCACTCTATTGAGGAATATTTTATTCACGTCCATCTAATGGATCTTCTATCCCATCTATGTTGCAAGTGCTAAAATTGATCTGATTAAAGAGTACCTTGCTACTGGAGAAAAGGTCTCCTCATGGTCAATTCCCTCCACATGAGAGAACCCTTGGCCACAAATCTAGCCTTGTGTTTCTTGATGCTTCCATTTGTTTCTTGCTTCACATTCTATATCCACCTAGAACCTACCACTGACTTGTCCTCTAGTCTTGGTACCACTTCCCAAACATTGTTTCTAATAATGGAATCATATTCCTCTACCATGGCATCAACCCATACTAGTTGTTGCACAAATTCCTTAAATGAGTATGGCCCAGTATCTACAAGCTCACTCATCAGTGTCATGTAGCTAGTGCACTGATCTGGTGACCTTCTCTGCCTGCGCTCTGATGTGGGTGCTCCCACATTCTCTCTAGCATCATGCAATAATCTCTGAGCTTCCCTAGTGTGCTTCCTTCCATCTCTAGATATCTTTGCTTGAGTGGGTATCTCCACTCTCTGCTCCTCTGATTGTGGTTCAACTTCCAGAGGTCCTTCTTTTGGAGCTAAAATCTCCTCAACACAATGCAATTGAAGCTCCCTCTGAAGAGAACACCTTATTACCTTCTCCTCATAAAATTTCACATCTCTCCTAACAACTTTCATCTTGAGTGATTGCGAGTACACATGATAGTTGTGAGGTGTTTCAATGTACCCCACAAATATGCCCAACTCAACATTAGGCTCTAGCTTTTTCCTTGAGTCCTTGGAAACATGACAGTAAAATGATGACCCAAAGATCTTGAAGTATGACACATCTAGTTTCTTCCCTAAAAAAACTTCCTCTGGTGTACTCATGCCAAGAATCTGATGAGGACTCCTGTTTTGCAAATAAGCATTTGTGTTGCATGCTTTAGCACACAAGGGAAATGGTAGGATTTGATCATGCAACATGGCTCATGCAGCTCCCACAATACTTTTTTTCTCTCTCAGCCACCCAATTCTGCTATGGGTTGTGGGGTGTCGTCAACTACCGTTGAATGCCTTATTTTGCACAAAAGTTCTTAAACTCATTTGAAACTTATTCTCCACTGTTATTTCTCATGACAACCTTCACTTTCCTACCAGACTCTTTCTCAAAAAGTGCTTTAAATTCAAAAAACTTGGAGAATGTATGGTCTTTCTTCTACATGAAGAATATCTATCACTTCCGTGAGAAATCATCTACAAATATTACATAATACTTGTGCTTAGCAGTGGACGACGTCGAGAAAGGTCCACACACATCATAGTGAACTCTTTCGAGGACTACTTACGCTTTAATATCCTAATAATTGAAGGTGGATTTTGTATACTTCCCTAAAGTAAAGCATTTGCATGTATCTTGCTGCTCTAGTGCTCCTTTGGGAGTCCTGTTCAAATCTATTGTGTGATCTTCAAAGCACCATGATGCAAATGGCCAAGTCTTCTATGCCATAACTTTCTGATGTCTCAACTCTACACCTTCTCTACTTTTGTGTTCAATGTTGCACAATTTTCTACATCTAATTTGTAGAGGTTCTTCATACAAACCCCGATCCACTTCACTTGTCCTATGACAATGTGTCTAAGGAAGTCCTTTCATTTGCTAAATATTACATCATAGCCACGGTCTTCCAACATAGAAACTGAAACGATATTCTTCTTCAGACCTGAAACATACATGACATCTTTTAATGTGAGAGGGGAGACAGACTTCCTCTCAAAAGTAATTGAACCAATACCAGTCGCACTATGCCTTCCATCATCTCCCATCTTGATGTGCATCTGGAGGTACTTCTCCTCCAAGTCACAGAAGAATTATCGATTTCCCGTCATATGGAATGAGGCTCCACTATCCATATACCACACACTACTCATCACCATACTCACCATACAAGCTATGACGGTGAAATCAAGCGCAAATTATGAAGCCAAAGCTTCACTTTCCTCTCCTCCTGAGGGCTTCTTGTTGGCCCTCTTATGTGGACACTTCATGGCATAGTGTCCCAGTTCATCATAGTGAAAGCATTTGATTTTCGACAAGTATTTCTTCTTACCCCCTTGACCAGATTCTCCTTTGGATTGGGATTTCTTCCCTTTCCCTTTGTTTGCTTTTCCGGCCAAAGCACATTTCTCCTCATCCACGGCCTTAGATGAGGTCTCATCTCTAGTATTCTACCTGATCTCCTCCTGTACCAAATCTGACCAAAGGAACTCCCAATTTGGTAGCTTCTCCCTCCCATTTACGAATCCGAGTAGTTGTACCAGCTCTTGGGAAGGCCTAGAAGGGCTAGGCTCACAAGATAATCTTCTACAACTGTAATACCAACACTCCCAAGTTCATCCCAACATTGGATGAACCTACTCAAGTACAGTGATATTGTGTCTCCCTTTTCCATCTTGATCTTCTGAAGCTTTTCCTTTAGTGTTAGCTTCTTGTGGTCATTGTTGTTCTGAAACAAGTCTATCAAGGCTTGCCACATTGCATATGGAGTCTCTTTCTTGTCGAGATTCGAAACAATATGATCTCAAACTCCCTCTATTATGATCCTCCTCGCCTTTGCTACACACTTCTTCCATTCTGCTAGATCTTTAGCATCAGATTTTGGAGGCTTCAAGATATCATGGTCTATGAATTCCTTCAGCTCATTATCTTCCAACACTGCCTCCATCCTATCCTTCCAAGCAATATAATTTGAGCTTCCCTCAAGGGCATGATAGAGTCTCGAGCCATAAAAAGACATCTTGCCAGCTCAGAGGAATGATCCTACAAATATTATTCACCTGCAAAGACAACTTCAAATTCTTCTCTCCTATTGTGATTCCTACTCTAATACCATGTAGAAATTCCTTATAGATTCAAAATTGCTAATGTAATTTACTAAAACAAAGACTTGAATCTACTCTACTCATGAGTGGAAAGCAAATTTAATCGATCGAAAAATCACAATATAAACATGAGACAAGATTCAATTACACATGCTCAAATATTTATCTAGGGGAAAGCAACTGCTAAAAACCCCTTCCTATCTGTATTGCATTAGTCGGAAAATAGAGAAGAAATACAATGCTTGCTTAAGCCTAAACAACCTTTGTACAAGTATAATGTATCTCCCTACTTCAAAAACCAGCTCTGGTCAATACTTAACCAAATTTTAGCCTGCCCAAGTCCCTATTTCGTTATGTTGTTTCACAAGGAATTAGCCCCTATTATTTAGGGAAATTCCCCATCTAAAACTGCAGAATCCCTGTAGGCCCTTCTCTAACTAAATGCACCACCTGTACAATTTGGAATTGTTTGATAGTACACTTCCCTTGAACTCTAATCTCAACTGGGTAACTCAATTTATCTGGATGCATCAACTATTCTAGGTTGATTAATGAGTTAATTGGTTGATCACTGGTGAACACACCCCAATGTTTGATCCTCCACTAGTTCTTAATCAGTTAGAACTAGTTAAACTCACAATAACTCAAATTAACTAAAATAGATTGTTAGAAATTAGCAATCAATCATAACTAAATACAACTCAAGTGTCTCCTACTTGAACTCACTGATTTAACTGAATGATAAGTGCCATATCACTTCAATTAAATTCCTCCAAGTATTTTACTGGAATTAGAATTGGAATTTATCCTAATTTAATTAAGGCAAATTTAAATTAGGAATGTCTCGTTGCATTTTCAACAATATTTGCCACGTGAGTTCAAGAATTCAAAGTCAACTACATTTGATGGGGATTTGAAGAAGTCGGAAGATGCAGAGGCATGGTTACTTGGGATGAAGACTTTCTTTGAGCTACATGATTACACAGAAAATATGAAGGCCAAAATAGCTATCTTTGACCTCAAAGGGAAAGAAAACATCTAGTGGGAAAATGTGAAGCAAGTTAGAGACATCATAACAGTAGAGTTGAGTTGGCATGAACTCAAGAGACTTTTCAGAATGAAATACTTGTCAGAGAGGTACTACAACAGTAAGGCTAACGACTTTTATGAGCTAAAGATGGGATCGATGACAAATGAGGAGTACATGACTAAGTTCTTGGAGTTGTTGAGGTATGTACCATCTCTTAAAGATGAAAAAGCCAAAGTTCAGAGATTTGTTAGTGGATTGCCATTAGCATTTAGAGATTGGATTGAGTATGATGAGCCTCAGTCACTTGAAGAAGTCATTAGGAAATTGAAGCACTGTTATGCACAATCAAAGCATAAGACATAATATCAGCGAGGTTGGAAGGGGAAAGACAAGCTAAAAGTAAATGGTAGCTGAAAAGAGAAAGACCTCAGAATACAAAAGAGAAAGAAAATGTTGCACCTTACAAGAAGTTTAATGTAGCTGGATAGGGACATGAGTCACAATCTCGAGGACAGTAGCATAGAGGTGATGGTAAAGGGAAGTTTCAATGTTGGACATGTGGTAAGAGCATCTCAAGAGAGATTGTCAGCATAATCAGGGTGGTAGGCCTCAGATTTACTATGCACAAGAAGCATAGACAATTGGGGATATTGGGCAAAGCATTCCTCGGATCTATGCAGCATTGGATAACAGGAAGGCATATCAATAGGTATCTATTATCAAGATGTATGGCAAGTTTTGTGATCAAGTTGTTTCTATTTTGATTGACCATGGATCTAATTATAGCTCTGTTAGTCCTTACCTGGTGGTTAAGTGTGATTTGAATAAAGAAGTGCGTGTAAAATCTTGGTTAGTGCAGTTGGCTAAGGGTACTAAGAAAAGAGTTCATCACTAGGTAAGAGCTTGTGCATTTGAATTGAATGGTATGTTTACGTCAGCATATTTGAATGCATTGTCATTGGAATCATATAGTATGATTTTGGGTATGGATTGGTTGTATCTTCACAGGACTAAGGTGGATTGTTATGACAAATCTATTGAATTCTTGGATGACAATGGAGAACTGAGAAACTTGCAGGGTAAGAAGAAAGTAACGTCAGTTAGAATGGTTACAGCTATGCAAGCAAAGCGTAGTCACAAGAAAGGGTGTGTGTTATTCGCAGTGCATAGTTCTAGTGACAAAGGTAAGGATGTTGAGGATGCAGAGGGATTGATCAAATACCCTGTTTTACAGAAGTTTCAGGATGTATTTCCCACAAATATTTCAGAGTTGTCGCCTCATAAGGAAGTGGAATTTTCCATTGAGTTGGTACAATGGGCAACACCATCATCAAATACACCTTATAGGATGAGAACACCAGAGTTAGTGGAGTTGAAGTTGTAGTTGAAGGAAATGCTTGACAAGAGATACATTAGGCTAAGTGTATCTCCTTGGGGTGCACCAATATTGTTTGTGAAGAAGAAGGATGGTACACTTAGGTTATTCATTGATTACAGACAGTTGAACAAGCTAACCATCAAGAACAGGTATTTGTTGTCAAGGATCGATGACCTATTTGATCAACTGAAGGGAGTAGCAGTGCTCTCAAAGATTGATCTGAGATCCAGATATCCTCAGGTACACATCAAAGAAGCGGATATTTACAAGGTTGCTTTCAGGACTAGGTATGGGCATTATGAGTTTGTTGCAGTTCCGTTTGCTTTGACTAACGCTCCATCTACATTTATGTGCTTGATGAATAGTGTGTCGTTGTAACAGCCCTAGTCAAAATTCCATGTAAAAGTTAATAAAGGTAGAATAAGGCCAATGTCATGGGACATGTATTCCGAGCTGAATGTAGGGAAAAACATCCTAGTGGGTGTTCATTTTGGTTATTATGTCTAAAGGAAAGTAGAAAAGGCAATGGAAAAGGCTTTCGAAAGGCATGAGGCATTAATTGGCATTTTATTTATGAAAATAATGGAAATTAGGAGATAAGGAACATGAAAGGTCACAAGTTGCATGTGAGCAAGAAAATGAAAGAAAATAATGGAAAATGAAGAAAATAGGGGCCTCATTAATAAAAAGGATTTTGACGATCAGTTGGCAAGCTTTTGCTCAGGCTTGGTTAGTGTAACCTTTTGACATCAGTTTTGGAGCTCTTTCATTATTCTCTCTCTCTCTCACTCTTGGACACCTAGAGTTTTCTTGGAGCACTTTGGCATTGGATAAAGAAAGGCAAAGAGGGCAAGAGGAAGGAATGAGCAAGCAAGGAAGAGTAGGATCAAACAGCTACAATAGGATTCTTTGCAGGTACCGATTTTCATGTGTGATTTCCTTGCTAGATTTGGCATGCATGGTATTGCATGTGGTTCTTTGTTATCATGGCATGAGTTTTACTAGGTGTGACATTGTTTTCAGCCTAGCCTCTCCATTTATGGATAATCAAGGTGTGATGGGGTTCTCATCTTTTGGTTGAGTTGGATTGTCAGATGGATTCGAAGCTGAGTGAGGTGGATCTCCGAAAGAAAGAACACATGGTCTAGTGATCTCTGAATCGGATTGTGGATTACGATAAAGTCACTAGCCTAGTGACCCATAAAGCGGACTATGGGTTCTGGTAAATCTAGGTATTATGTGCCTCGTTGGGCCTAGGAATCCTCGACTGATTAATAGTGGGATATATGGTAAAGCCTAGAGGTGATTGCCCTTGATTAGACCTAGGAATCCTTGTCGGTGAATGGCAGGATATATGGTAAAGCCTAGAGGTGGAATCTCAGTTAGGGCCTAGTGATCCAGTGTGGATTGCAGTGAATCCTAGAGACTAGGAGACAAGGAAATTCCTCACGGTGTAGGTGGAGAAATCTGGTGCCATCCATACTTGTTTTATTGCCTAGTGATATGGGATGGATTGCGATAAAGCTTGGTTCTATTAATGAGGGTGAGGTGGTGTAGCCTCGAAAAGCCCTGGTTGAGTTTGGTTTTAAATCCTACATTCATGCTTGGAATATGGCACGACAGTGATTGGCTTAAAGAAAGATTTGGTTCAACCAATCTATGGTCGGGTGGTTCGTGGAAGTCCCAAACCTGGTTGGCCTTTGCATCATTAATATGAGGTTATCTCTCCTTTTATTTCATGAATATTATACTGGTTTATATGTGGATTATAAGGTTGTTGTTTCCTTGGTATTTATGTTGTTATTATGTTGGTTATGAATATGTATTATGACATTGGTGATGTATGGCTCTGTTGTGGTAAAACACAACCCCCCCATTATTGACTTGTTTACTTCAAACAATGGGGACCCTTTCTACAAAGTTTTTAGCTAAACGCCTTTTAGGACTTTTATTATCCCGCGATTATCTTAATTTTTTATTTTCTTTAGATTCTTGTTTTGATTGCTTTGTTGAGATCAATTTTTTATAAGCTTTCCATTAATACTTATTTTACCTCATTTGACCGACTGGTTTGTAAATGACACTCCTTTGAAGTTTAATCAATTGTGTCGTCTGGAATAAAAAAAAAAATGCATTATTGGTAAATTAGCCTTTAATTGAATCTTTATTAATTTTTTTATTTTTTTCTCTAAATAACTAAACCAAAATTATAATTATTTTTAAGATTAATAAAAATACGCAAAAATAACTATGTTTTATAAGAATACAAACTATAAATGACCCACTTCACTTCAATATCCATCTCAATAATATCACCAACTCACAATTATTTAAAATCCCAATAAAAAAATATAAATTTTTATTTTATATAAAAAAATTAGTTCATGGCAATTGCAAATATTTAATATCGTCCATATGTGGGCAATTTTAAAAAGCCCGATACACTTCATTCTTCCGATTGTGAAAAGTCAAAAGGGAAAATACAAAGTCTTATTATAAAACTTAGCAATTCGAATTTCAAAATTCAATTCACTCATACTTATGAATCAATTTGGTAGGTTAGTTTAGTTTAATATTAATTTAAATATTTAATATTTAATTTTGAATTAATTAAGTTAATTAATATATAAGATATAATTAATTTAATTTAACTAAAATTAATGATTAATTAGATTAATATTAATTATTTAATTAGTATATAAATAGTTAATTTGTTTAATTAATTAAAAATTAATTATTTATATAATAAAATTTAAATTTAGGATTAGAATTTAATTAAAATTTTGATTTTTTAGTCCAATAATAGAATTTCCAAAATTATCCCAGATTTCACTCATCAATTTAGGAGACTCATAAATTGATTTTTATTTGCCAAATGAGGCCCAAGACGGCTCATTGGAAAGATAAAATCAAGGAGAACATCTCTAAGGAGGTTTCACTAACAAATTTAGTCATTTATTGGGTCTAAAATCAGGCAGAAGATCAATATCCGAATTTTTAAACAAAATCAATTTTCTGAGTTTTATTTTCTTCATTTTCATTTGCCCAAGCCTCTTTTAAGTGCAAATTCATTCATCAATAATATCATTGGCCAATTAAAATCATCATATGCATCAATAGAAAGCTCAGATTTCATTTTCAATTAATTAATTGCATTAGATTGGATTTGTTTTAATTCCAGAAATGGCATCTTGATTTTATTGTTGCATCTTAATTTATTTTCATTCCTTTTTGCAGGAAAACAGTAGAAGAGATATAGAGAAAAGAATTTCAATCAATGAGAATGCTCCAGTAATTAAAGATTGGAATTTTGAGCAAATAAAATTTGATTGAGCAGATTTATTCCTCAACAAACTTTCTTCTCAAAAATACCTTTGGAAATATTATAAATCGCAGATTGCAGAATGTAAAGATAGACTGCTCTCCCCTGCAATTTTGGACTTCTAAAAGCACTTCTGCAATAGGAATTTAGAGTTGTAGGAGGGAAGAGAGAAAATTTCAGATCTGAGGATTATTGAAGATTTTTCCTTTGTATCTTGAATTATGTATGATGGGCAGAGTTTGCACTATTGAAGCTCTAGTTTTGAAAGCAGAAATTCAAGCAATGTAAAGGACTGTTGGAGACCAGGGTCAAACAAATGGATTCAATAAATTGGTATTTCTAATACTACTATTTTAAATACTAGTTTCATTTTTATGATAACAAGAATGTGTCATTTTATTTATATTTGTGCACTTGTGTTGATATGGGTAATTTGTCACAATGTTGTTATTATGTATCTCTGCTCTTATGAAGTAAATTCTGATTTCTGAGTAACTATTTACTCATAAAGTTGTCTTATAAAACTGATTTATTAAATAGCGATGTGTTGTGAACTATTTCCGCATATTATTGTTTAATTATTGGATTTACTAATTTGACAATCAATATCATTTTTGTGAACCACTCCCTGAATGTTGTTGGTTTTTTACTTCAGTTAAGAGGTCTCAATAGGATGTGTTTCGGTATTCACAAATGCCAGTCAATTAAACTACTTCGTTAGCTTAATATTAACTAAAATCCAGACATATTTAAATCTCTATCATTTAATTGTCTTGCTCTTAGTTGGGTTAGATCTATATCTACCTAATTGAGATAGGATTAGGATTAGTTTTTTTTGTTTGCATTATAGAATAAATTTGCATTTAGATTAAGTTTTACATTCTTTTAAGTCCTCCTCTCAAAGAGGCAAAATTGTAGTTGTGGCTTGGCTGAACCTAAATCATTTTAAGGGTCATTCTCTTGCCCGATCAGTAAGAAAAAGTGATCTGATATCCCTGTCTATTGGTAGTTAAAGATACATCGTAAACCAATAGTGATAGGGAAAAGGTAGTTGGACCTAGTTAAACCAGTGGGAGCCACTACTCCAAACGGAAAAGGAGTTGCTTGAAGGTTTGGACCGGGTGGTTATCCCCCAATGTTGAGGCAGATATTTTTGGCCCTCAACATTTTTGGCGCTAGAAGGAGGGCCTGAAAATTTTTGTCTATTGGAGTCTTTTTAATTTTAAAATTTTATTTAATCACGATGGCTCCTCTTTAACTTTCAATTTGGAGTTCTATCCATGGACGTGCATCTTCCAATAGTCCACATGAAGTGGTTAGACTCGTCTCAAGTAAAGTTTAATGGTAAGAGAAATTCTTCTGTTTTTAATCATGTCTTTCAATTTATTCAAAAAGTTTCAAATTATGATTTTTAAGGAATTGATGAAGGCATTTTATGTAGAATTTTTACTCTCACATTCGTGGCAAAAGCTAGAAAATGGTGTAGAACTCTTCCAAACGCCTCAATTCGCCGCTGGGATCAATTTGTTACAATTTTCGTTTGTAAATTTGACGGCTATTATTATGAATATGTATGTGATGAAATAGAATATCTACGAAGATTTGAAAATGAGTCTGTTAGAGATTTTAATATTCGATTTCATTTGAATTGTTTAAAATTTAAAGTCGAAGATAAACCTACGGAAGAATAATCATTAGATTGATTTGAACATATTTTCTCTTTTCCTTCCATTCCCAATCCATATGAAACTAGTTTAAGCTTTGTTCCAACCCCTTCCACCATAACTGAGAATTCCAATATGGATGTGAAAATAAATTATGATGAAGTGGTCTCACAAAGCTTAGAAAATATTTCTAACCAAATGCAAGAAGATAACAGTAGTAATTTTGCAAAAAGAGTTGTCTTGAAATCTGAAAGCTACTCTGCAGCGAATTCAGAAAATCAGATCACAAATCATCAAGTACAAGCAGCAATCAAAGTAAATAATAACACGCAATCTGCTATACAAATTTCTGAAATTTTTTCATGATGAGAAAATACCAAATTCAGAGAACCAAAGCAAATTCTTCAAGAAAGCATGAATAAACAAAGGAATGATCTACAATCTGAAATTTACAATGAGCATAATGTACAAGAGTTCTCAAACAGAGACATTTTTAAATGCATTGTTTCAAATTCACATTTTTCCCTTTATCCTGATATTTTTACTGATAGTGATTTTCCTCATCTTGGTAATAATAATATTTCAGAAAATAAAGAGGTTGATTGAAATAAATTACCAATAAGTTTTTATCAAGATAGAAAAACAATTATTGATCATTCTTTTGCCATTAATGAACATGAAATTTTTATTCCTCCTTGTTTTGATATGTTGGACAAGATCGAAGGAAATTCCAGAAAATATTGTGAAGTCGTTTGTGATAATTATTTTGACATTGAGGATGTTGATTTCTATTCTCATGAGAAAATTCAAATAACATCTGAGAATGAGGAACGTTTCAATTTAGAAATTATTCCAACCAATCCTCATTCTAGAGCAGCAAATTCTCTTCATGACTTCACCATTCGAGAAAACATTCCAATTTATGATTCATATCATGATCAAGCTCTCATTCCTACTCATAATCATAATTCTCTTTCTAATTCACAAATTGGAATTGGCAATTATTCAAATTCCATCATTCTGGCCAATCCTTGTGAAAAATAAATGATTGCAAAACAATCTCAATTGTGTTACAGCATTAGTTGTATCCATAGTGATTTCATTTATTTTTTCTTTTTCACTTATTTTGTTTAAATTTAGATTTATTTTCTGATTTTATTTTTCAAATTTTTGACACTTTACTCTGGCATATTGAGCACTTTACTAGTGAACACTCAATTGATGCTTTGCCCTATTGGGAAATCGAAATTTCATATTATAACCATGAACATTAAAAGTTATTAATATTTCAATTTCAATTGATGTTCATCTCTTATCAATTGCGTCTTTCTTCTCAAATGCAGTGTCAACAAGAGAGTGCATTTTCACAACCCGACCAACAATCTAATCCAATTAATAATTTTCCATTTTATTTAACAGATTTCCATCCATTTTTTGGCCTATTCAAAAACTATTTGGAAATTTTTCCTTCAAGGAAGATTGTTAATAGGTTAACATTTGCAAATAACACTAACAATTTTTTTTAGGCCTTTGGATCTAAAAGCTCAACTCCATAATCTAACCTGTTATCTTCTATTTTCAAACCTTTCTAATCATTAATAGAAATCCATCAAGATTTCTATGATCTAATTAGTATTCAATTGGAAAGGAAATTTCAAGAAAATGAGATTTTAATTAAGTTGCTAACAATAACTATGAATTCTACTTACAGATTTATTTTTCTTAGTTTAATTAGATTTGTATTTTTATTACTAACATTTGAATTGTATATATATGAAGGAATTAAAATAAGAGAATGGTTACACTGGAAATATGACTATACCTAGTCATTTTCATGTATATGGTTAGAATAGCAGTAGAATTAATTTAATTTGTTTGTTTTATATAGTTAATTTATTCTTAATAGTTCTGCAGATAAAAAAATAAAGCAAAGCAATCAGCCCTTCTCATACATGTTCAATGAAACATTTTCTCATCATCAGAAACTTTTTTATTCTTATTTCCTATTTTTAAATCAAAATCTATTGCAACAATAGCTCTACTCATGACTATATCTCTGCCTATTTTGAATAATGTCTTGACTAAATTCAATTGAGTTTGCACTTGGCACCAATCACCTCAAAGTGACTTTTCTTCATTTTGAGATTTCCTTCTGAGATTTTCTTTTGAAATTTATATATTGAAGGTTTCGATGATACAAAGCTTCTTGACATCATTATCCCGTGAAAAATATAATTGTTTGAGCTCAAAAGCTTAATACTAATTTGATTATTATTAATCAGTTTAACTTTTCACTATAATCACATGAAGTTTATGTTATTTTCCTCGAAATTGGTTAAAATGACCTTAAGGGTGTCCATGCTATTATGTGCACACATTTGAATCTGTAATTATATTCTTTCATAATGAGTAGCTTTATCCTATTTTGATCTTTGGTTTATTATCTAATGTTACAATACACATCTATTTATTTACTAAAGGCATTATTGAACAGTCACTATAACAATACAGATTTTTCTCAAGTTAATTCAGAATGAGTAGAGCTAATAAATTGTTGTTGCAATTCAAAAGGGAGCATATTCTCATTTACGTTTCTGGTGAATTCTATGAATTTCAAATTTGTTGAACATGAATAATTGATTTCCTTTAGCTTGATTGTCCACTCTAATTTAGAATAAATAATGAGATGATTTTGAACAAAGTCAAAATTTTGATAAATCCAAAGAAGAATTTCAAAATTCATGAGGTAAAATTTATAGACAATTTCCTTCCAATTGCGCATTTACAAGTTCATTTTAATTTAATTTCATTTTTCCTTAGTTTATTTCTGATTCTTGTTCTATTTCATTTGCAGGTTTTCATTTGTTTTCGAAACTTGAACTAAGCAGCAAACCCATTTCAAATTTGCAAGAGGTTCGGGGAAATTTTATTTGTTGTTCATTAGAATTTGAGCATTCTTAACTTTGCTTTCATCCATTAGAAAACCCAATAGAAATTTAAAACAGTATTGAAAAATTCATATTGGAACATTTCATATCGTCGATACTACAAAGTCCATACATCTCTGATGTTCCTTTTTTATCATTCTCCGATAAAATGACTTTACCAATATTGTGATGTTCCCAAAATTCTAGACCCGATATGAAATTTAAATCAAGTTCATAAAAAATATCGCGTCCATTCAGTCGCAATAATGGTAGGGTCATAAGTTTAAAAGTACCGATGACCCGAAGCCAATATAATATTAAAATTCTCATAATAAATTTATCGGGTTCATTCTTCATCACATATCGACGTATCAAAAATATTACATCATGTACTTAAGTTTGTCGATCACCGATTTCTTTTGAGATCCAAAGTCGGTCCCAGCTAAGAGCCATGTCATCCATCGCATTCTTGTTATCGCAAGAATCATATTAGCATTTCCGACATGACTATTTTCCAATATTCCAAAATGTCGATATCGCAATCGCTTCTTCGCATTTTTATTTATGCTCATATAGTGATTCTGAATCTGCGATGTGCGATGTATAATGTGCGAAGTACAAAGCACGATTTGACTATTCCCCGATCCTTGATATAACAATTCTTCAATATTGTGATCGCTCCATCTCATCGCATATATTCTCACCGCATGTTCTCATATCGCAAATTTGCCATTGCAACAAATATATCGCATCACAAAATTAAAATGAAACCCTATCTTAAGATTTTCCGATGCGATAGATTCCAATGCATGCCTCTATGCCATTAACATTTAATCAATATATGGCATATCAGCAAAGGTGAAATTTTGCAGATTGAACTTTAAGCATGGTGAAGAAACATGCAATGTGAATCATTCAATAAGGCGTTGTGTTGTATGAAATATTTTAAAGCAATCCTCAGTAACCACTATGGTACCAAAGCAATTGATAACAAATTTGCAGCATATTTAAATTATTTCGATTTTTCATATATTTCAGTTTTAAATATATAATTCCATAATTAATATGAAATTCAAGACCTCTCTATTTTCACATTTAAATTTCATTATCTTGGATTTGGTCTCAATTCTGGACAATTTATAAAAATCATGGAGTTTATATGAAACTTAGAAATTTTGAGAACATTCATCACTGCATATTCTCATTCTCATTTCTGGTGCATTTGTTTTAATTTCGATTCCCTTGAACACAAAGCATTCCCTTTTTTACATTTTACTGTTTGCTTTAGTTTAAATAAAATAAATAATGATTTTGAGTTTAAAAAATTAGTTAATTTGACTTCTTTATTTTTTTAATGTTAACTAAAAGAAGAAGTCAATTAGTAATAGAGAAACTGATACCTCTCAGGTAAGATCAAATGCAATTATCCAATGGTAAGATTCATATACCCACTTTCATTGATTTCCATTTCGTTACTTTAGTTTCAGTTTTGTCTTTAAATTCTAGTGATATATAAATATTTTTTGCAGCTCTCCATAAAAGGTTTCAATCCTCCGCCAGATCATATTTTGAAGTTCTATACTCTTTTCTTAGTTTTATTTCAAGCAGCAACGATAATCCTTGTTGAAACAACTACACTAGGAATTGTTTGAACCTTTAGTTTGTTTCCTTAAGCATTCCCTTTATTTGAAAATGATTAAGATGATGCTTTGAAACAAGAAGATTGACATCAGACAAAAATTTTTCATTGTGACTGAATTTTATCATCTCTGCTATCTAAAGCCTAAAACACTTACAACCCTGCAAGATATATTTTATCTGAATCTCGACATAAGAAGGAATGAGTACATGATTTTTTTCTTTTACTTCATTTTGTTGAGACATTGGTATAAACATTCTTGTTATAGTTTATTTTCATTTTTTTTTATTTTTTAGTTCTGATTTTGGTGACTCTACCATAATTTATATGAAAGACCTTCTTGTGCTTCCCTAACACTGGTTGGCATGCCGCAGCGAAAAAAAAGAAAAAAAAAAAAAAAAAAAAAAAAAAAAAGAAAAAGAAAA
>APFE031562632.1:150273-164718 GCA_000404065.3 Pinus taeda | reverse complement strand
ATTATTTTAAAATTTAATTTTTAATTTTTTGGTCTTTCTCATTTTAAAATTCGCAATCTTTTACCTAAAAAGAAATTAACAATTTTTTAAAATTTAACTTTTAATCTCTTACTTTTACTTTCCTCATATTTTAAAAGTTAATTATTTTGATTTGCATTTTTTGAATTTAATGGTTGATTAGCGAACGTAATTAGTATTTTTCTTTTTAAATTTAAATTACCTTTATTTTTCTTTTTAAATTTAAATTACGTTTTGCTTTTTCCGGCTGTTATTGAAATTAATATTCTACTTTCTATATTTGGGTAACTCTTTGCTTTTATGGGGTGTCTTCTTGAATTCGAGCCGTTTAGTTCATAGCCGGTTCGGCCGATTCCAAAAATAACAATGTATCAGTTCCAATATGTAATTATTTTCTTGATCACGAAAACCATGGTCGTGCCTAAGTGTTCGCCGATGTTGTTGCCTCTGTTTGTTTGTTGCGAAGAGTTAATACATTATATGATTGTTGTGTGTTCTATCTGTATCTTTGATGGAAGAGCGTCAGACCGAAGATCTTTGAAGTGCGTGTGTTTGATATATGAAGTGCGCGTTTTCGATCATCTAGCATTTCATAACTCTACTTCAAATCACGTGAGTTAAGTAGCCATTTCTGTCATTTCGAATTATCTTAACATTCTTGAGCCATGCAGCTTTTTCTTGAGGTCATGTATTTGATCTGTATCTTTCATGGAAGAGCGTCAGACTGATTATCTTTAAAGTGCGTGTGTTCGATATATGAAGATTGTTTGTTCGATCATCTAGCATTTCATAACTCTACTTCAAATCACGCTTGAGGTAAGTAGCCATTTCTGCCATGCGGCTTCTTCTTGGATCTTTGTTTTAAAGTCTGATTTATAAATTTTTATCGTTTATGGATAATTTTGTTTGCACATGTGAAACCACGCCTCTTTCTGGAACCATGTTTTAAAATACAGTTTATAAGTTTTTTTACAACTATATATAGAATTTATGCATAATTTTCTTTCCACTATGGTGTTTATAAATTTTTTCATGCAACTATGATATCTTCTATGAAAATCACTGGATTATAATTATTTTTCTACCACTATGAAAATCACTTATTGATACTTATCGCGTTCTACTATATTTTTTTCACAAATTGAAAAGTCTTAGCACTTTGTGATCAAGATGGGTCCTCAATTACTATATTGGCCCAATCCTACGGACTGAATCTTTCTCTTATGGTTACCAAGACACCGATCATAGATACCCGTAGCCCAAAAAACTAGATTACAACTTTGGCTTCATAGAAATTCACGCAAACATTCACCTCTTTCCGGATCTGTTAAATGACGGATTGTAAATGTTTCCGGGGGTGTGGCATACACTTTGACGTCTCAATTTTTAAACTGTATTTCAATATGCAAATAGATTTAGCTTTCATTTTATTGGAACTGGAATTTGGGTTACATCATATATTTTTTTAAATTTTTGATACACAAATAAATTTAGCATTCTAAATTGTATTTTTAAATATAAAATTGTATTTTTAATACTTTTAAATATAAACATATGTGAAAAATAATGAAAATTATTCATTTTTGTTTCCAAATAAAAAATAGAATGTTGTCGTGTTAAACTACACTGCACTTCCATTATTGGGTGTTTAGTTATGATGTTTACCATTCTTACAACTTTGATATTGAAAATCATAAGTCGCCACACATAATTTTTATTGCTTTACCATAATTTTGTTAGCGAAATTCTGAGAATAATTTGACTTAAACTATAAAATTAAATTAAATTTTATTATTTAAATTATTGTTCTCATAATTACTGATTTATATTGCAATTATATATATAATATATATATATATATTTGTTATATTATCCATGTATATATTGATATTTTAATTTCATGGTAAGGAATGAATCAATAAGTATTATAAATAAAGAGAATGAAATTGTATGCAATTATTTTTATTTTTATTTTTTTTTTACTTTTTTTGAGGAGGTGGAGTAGGAGGAGGTGGTGGTGGTCGTGGTGGTGGAGGAGGAGAAGTAGGAGGCACCGAAGGCGAAGGTGGTTGAGGAGGATGTGGAAGAGGAGGTGGAGGTGTCGGTGGATGTGGAGTAGGTGGACGAGGTGGTGGAGCATGAGGAAGAGGAGAAAGAAGAAAATGGAGAGGTGGAGGTGGAGTTGTTGATGGAGTAGGTGGTGGAAGAGCAAGTGGAGGTGGAGGAGGAGGAGGAGGAGGAGGTGGAGGAGCAGCATGGGGAGGAGGTGGAGGTTGAGGAGGTGGAGACGGAGGAGGAGGTGGAGGAGGAGGTGGAGGTGGAGGAGGAGGTGGAGGAGTTTGAGGAGGTGGACGCTGAGGCATGGGTGGAGGAGTAGGAGGTGGAGATGGAGTAGGAGGAGGAGAAGGAGGAGGAAGAGGTGGTGGAGGAGGTCGAGGTGGAAGTGGTGGTGGAGAAAGAGGTAGAGTTGGAGGAGGAGGTGGTCAATGAGCAGGAGGAGGTGGAGATGAAGTAGGAGGAGGAGAAGGAGGAGGAGGCAGAGGTGGTGGAGGAGGTCGAGGTGGAAGTGGTGGTGAAGGAAGAGGTGGAGTTGGAGAAGGAGGTGGTGGTGGTGGTTGAGATAGAGGAGGGGGAGGAGGACGGGGTGGAGGTGGAGGTGGAGGTAGAGGAGGAGGCAAAGGTAGTGGTGGAGGAGGAGATCGTGGTGGAGGAGGAGGAGGAGGAGGAGGTGTAGGTTGAGTTGGTGGAGGAGATGGAGGCAGAGGAAGAGGAGAAGGTGCAGGAAGAGGAGGAGTTGGATGTAGAGATGGAGGAGGAGGTGGAGAAGAAAGAGGAGGAGCAGGAGGAGCTGGTGGAGGTGGAGGTGGAGGTGGACGAGGGGGAGGGGGTGGATGACAAGGTGGAGGTGGAGTTGGTGGAAGTGGTGGTTGTGGTGTAGTAGGAGGTGGTGGAGGTAAAGGTGGGGGAGGAGGAGGAAATGTAGGAGAAGGAGGAGGTGGTGGATGTGGAGGATGCATGGAAATGGAGGTGAAGATGGAGGTGGAGTATGAGGTGGTGGAGGAGGTGAAGGTGGAGGTGGCAATTTAGGTGGAGGGGGAAGTGGAGGTTTAGGTTCCAGGGGAGGAGGAGGAAGCAGAGGAGGAGGAGGAGATGGTGCAGGAGGTGGAGGAGGAGTTGGAGGAGAAGGAGGGGGTGGAGGAGGCGTACATGGAGGAGGAGGAAGTGGAGGTGGAGGTGGTGTATGGAAATTAATTTAGTATTCATGTCTTAAATTCAAATATTAAATTGTCACTCTATTATCCATTGTTGGAAACGAAAGCTACAGTCTCATGAATCCAGAACATATCTCTTCACATACATAATATCCTACTATTAAATGATAAGTAATTCATTTATGAAGCATTTATCAAGATCAATATTTTGTTTTATTTTGTTTAAACCTTTTGTTAGTCACTAAAACACTTATATTTCTAGTTCTATCATTCAATGAACCATTTGTTTGGTAATGTATGGTTTTATCTAATTATCATCGATTTAAAAAGTGTTGGGTTAACTTTGATGTTTTTTCTTGAATAAGAAGCCTTATATTCTTTTTTTATCTTTACTTGAGAACATAGGTTATTAGGAATCATATATGGCTTTTTTCATTCTTTGGGTATTCCACATATTTTGCATAATTATCATTACTTCTTTATATATCTAATGGTTTAACGAAAATAAATTAATTTCTAGTTCACTTTCTAGGATGACCTGAGCTTCTTCATGTTTTAGAGAATCCACAATTTATCTTCTATTTGGTTTCAAAATATTTATCAGGAAAGGGAAATATGTTCTACTTGGATATTTGTATGGGATAATGAACTATGCTTTAGCCTCATATGTGTTCATTGTAGGGGATCTATTTTGATGGGAACAACATTCCTTTAGTGAAATTATACTTTTGAGGGAAAGGCGAAAGGAGAAATACATGTAATTAGTGGAGGATGAGGGACTGTTTACTGTATTATAGTTTTTCAACTTGAAATCCTTCGATGATCCATATTTCGTAACATGTTATACTAAGTAATGAAATTTTTTCTTTGTGGGCTATATTTTTGAACTCAAAAATTGTGGCTTTATAATGAGTTTGTGTTAATTGATTTTTTTATCATATAGGAAATTAACTTTCATTATATATTTTGTCTTTTAGTCAATCCCATTGCGCAGTTTGTGTAATTTCAAAAAAATTGTGTGTTGATCAAGAATTATTAGAGTATTAATTGAAGAAGAAAACACAATAGTTACTATAATAGTTACATACCAAGGAGTTGAAAAAACTTATAGATGGTTGTGAACCACAAAATCCTAACGATCTTGGTTTATTTGAAGCGAAGTAATCCGATAATTATTTTTCTATTAGAGAATCAATGCATTAGAAGGAAAAATAACTTGATGTAATGATTAAATGAGGGATTCACCAATAGTTTACAGGATTTTATAATTAAGTGAATGATTCACTAATATTTTACAAGATTTTACAATTCATTGAAAGATGCACCAATATTTTACAATATTTTATATTTTTGTAAAATATTCCAAAAAAATGATATAATTGTAGTGGAGTAGATAATGACCATTAGTTACTAGTAGAAAGGAAAACAAAAAATCACATGAAGATAAGGAACATAGGAATAGAAGAACAAAAACAATGTAGCAAAGAACCAACAAAGTGTTACTTTATATTAATGCATACATTTCCACACGCACGCACACACACACACACACACACACAAATATATTCACAACAATTTAAGTGCCAAAACCAATTTAGCCTATCTAACTTAGAATCTTGACTCGACTAGAGAGTTGATCGAATTTATAATATCAATTCTAGAATTGTTTGGGATGGTTGACTAAGGAGACTAGCCACTCCAACATCTGCCCTGCCCTTAATTGCTTCTTTGTGACAAAGAAGGGAAAATTTGGAGGCTTACAGAATTTGCACAAAATCTAATACACCATAAATTAAAAATTGTAAATCCTTATAATGAAATAAAAGTTCATCCAGAAGGGTGGTTGGCTAATTAGTAGATATAGTTTCGTGGTCAATGAAAATTTCTTGAATTACATCTGCAAGATTTAAAATGTGAATTCCTCTTCTTTTCCCTTCCTGGACGACCGATTGGAACATTCAACTTCAATTTCCTAAGTGTGATGTTGTTGTTCAAAAGAGAGACCACATCCTAAAAGCTTGGCTCAAAAAATTTGAATTTATGTTCTCACGAAGATGATCAAGATGATTGTGCTATTGCAGGTGTTGGTGTTGAAGTCATAGGGAATGTTGTTTGATAAGTATTTGGTGCGTGAACTTGAAGATGTTGATCAAATATAGACCAATTCCTTACAACTATACTTTAATGGGCATCAAATGCTTTTAAATAATTCAGATGTTGTACTTTGTCAGCTAGTGATATGTGCCCTCACAATTGTTGATCAACTAGTATTTGATGTTCTAATAGTTACACTTTATTAACAATTCCATGAAAATAATCAATATAGTTTCACTTTATTAACAATTCCATGAAAATAATTAATAACATTGGAAGATTCTAGTTTTACTCTCTTCCCTTCCCTAAACCACTATCTTTGCTCCTGTTGTAGTTTGGATTAATATTTTTCTCCTGTACAACCTAATTTTCATGGGTAGACTTTGCTTGAGGTTGAGTTACTTGCTGGGGGTACAATTCTCAAATTGGAAGTTATTGAGTTCATATCTAATCACATGTGGGTGATAAATATATTGGAAAATATTAAAAAATATTGGGTTGTGTGATATAATGTTTGTTCTAACTCTTCATTTTCTTGGGAAAATTCTTAATGAGTCTTTTTAATGATAGTGGATATTTTTTCATTCGCTTGAACTATCACTTTATCTTGAAATATATTTACATGAGAACTTAGTTGCTCATTGTGGTTGACCAATTGTTGTACAAACTATTTGATTGCAGTAAGTGGATAATCAATTCTACTTGGATTGTTGATGTTAAGTTTTTCTATTTCGTAGTTCTAACATTCTAAATAAATATCCCTTTGTTGTTGTTGTCTCTAATAAATCTTGCTTCTATCCAACATCCTTCTTTTAAATGTTTTCTTGGTTTCTCTCATAGAATTTGCTAGGGCTTCAAATATTTGTTTATCACAAACATGCCTTAGGTCAAGTTTCTTACTAGATGTTTTTTTAGCCTTTCTCTATTTATGGAGCTCAAGTGTTGGGTGTATTTGATTATACTAGATGAGCTTTTTTTGTCATTTGTAGGTGAGGTCGTGGTAACATATTTTTGTAAATTAATTTTCTCTAAAATTTCCTTTAATATATATTTTGACATAGTACTCTTGTATGGGACTTCATTAGTATCAGCATGCTTGGATGACATTTTTATATTGATAATCCTTTTATTCGACAATTGTTGTGGTAGTCACACAGGGTGAATTAGAAGTCAATTTGATGTCTAGTGATTGTTTTTTTTCTCGATGCATTCACCCACCTGTCGTCAATTTTATGTCTTTGTCAAACTTCCATTTTCTACGCTAACTTCGGTTGAGGTGAATAGTTGATGTTCTGGTATTTTTTGATCTACCATCACTTTCTATCTTTTTATTTCAATGAATACATCTTTGACATGTCCAAGTTAGTACAAGATGTCTCGTCCAATTGATGATGCTAGAAACTATTGCAATTCTACGCTTCTTTATTATTTTACCCTTTTCTTGTGTATGCTCCAACACTTCTCAACAAACTGAGTCTAAATTATGTAGGTATTATGGGCCTTGTAGTTAAATACCCATCAAAATTTCTTACCATTCGGTATTATATGTTAATTTTTGAATCAGTTTCGAACACTACCAGTCTTAACTTGCAATCTTCTTAGGAGATTTTATGATAGGTACCTAGATGTAAAATTTTAATGGACTTGTGTATAATTTTTCTTTCCTTTCTTCTTATTTTCATTGTCTAAAAATGGTAAAATTATATCCCCCCACACTTCTCAAGCTTGTGGTGCAGTTGGGAATATTTTGTTAGTCTATTTAATTAGTTTTATAAACATATGGTCAATTGTAGTCTAATAGGAAATATCATGTGGATCTATATCTAAGAGTTTGTTGAGATTTAGTAGCTTGAGAAGTATTTCGAGCCCTAGCGATGGCTGTTTGGATACAGAAGTACAACAAAATTTATGTGAGATTGAAACCCAAGCTTGGGGTTTTTTACCTAAATGAATTGGGAAAAAATAATTGGACATTGCATGATTTGACACTTGGAAGTGTTAGAGGACACCTAGAGGAGAAACGGGTAGCGTAAGTCACTCAAAATAGAGGTCTGTGATAAGTTAATTTTTATATTTGGTTGGTGGTTAATTTATTTGGTTGGGAAGGTCAACTTGGGCTAAAGTATGCCTCAAGGAAAACTTTGCAGAGCAATGTGTGTGCATTAAAAAAGATTCTAATTGTTGGAGGTTTAGAGCACATCCAAAGTGCAAATACAATTAGTTATACCTTTGAGATGGATACTAGACTTGAGGCAACGACCAAGATAGCAAGGACGATGAATTTGGCACAACATGTGGAGGAGTTTCTCTTATGTTATAGTTTGGATAACCTTGATGAAGAAGGCCACAGTTCTAAGGTAAGTTTGGGTGATTCCATTTGCTACTTTTGTGTGGTGTTTGGATATCTATTCAGGCCTCAGGGAAGTGCTGCTACAACATCATGGTGGAGGCATAATTCAGAGGGTTGAGAGGGCTTACAAAATATCTCTAGCATAGCCATAGTTACTCCAATGAGAAAGGTATCTAAACAATGGCGTCTTCCATTCTAGAGAGCTCAGATTACTTGTTGTTGCAAGACAAAGAATTGTAGGGTATTTTCAGGAGGTTGCTTATGCCCAAAATAAGGGTTTGCAAGTCTAGAAAGGAAATCAAAGAAGAGAATGTGTTTGTAGAAGGGAAATATAGTTGGGAGTATCTATTTTGGGTTGTTGGTGTACCCTAACCATATCTCAAGAAGCTAAGCACTTGAGGACAAGAGGACCAGGATTGTGTTGGAAAGCAATGTATGTGTATCCTCTTTTTGATGTTAATTTGCTAGTCGAACTTGAGGTCCAGGTTGCAAAGTTTGGTATTGGACACATCTAGACTATTGGAGGGTGGTGTGAGATTGGACCAACTTGACCCTAAATGAATCACCATTGAAAGAATAAGGTGACTACTAAATGAGGCATAGATCGAAGGAGCTTAAGGTTTGATCAATGAGGATGAGAAGTTGTACAACCCAAGTTCATTTTGGGAGAAGAAATTTCAATTTATTTATTTATTTTAAAGTTTCATTATTCATTAATTACCAATATCAATTTATTTAAACAAATTATCACAATTTCATAATTTTTACCACATTCCACAATATGTTTTTTTGTAAATTTCTTTAAGAAGAGAGAAAAGACATAATAACAAAATAACCATAATCACACTAGACATTCCTCATAGCCATAACTATAGCTATCTTGAGGTCTTAGAGAGAGGGAAAATCCCCTCCCTCAAAATAAAGACAAATCTTATTAATATAGATTTTTATTGTTTATAAATAATAATATAATTTACATATAAATAAACAAAAAAAATTGTAACTCTCAATCATCTTCATTCTCCATCCCTGTGCAAAAACATTAGAAAATAAGTATTAATAATAATATAGAAAGAAAAATATTTACATTGTTAAAATTTTGAGAAATAATTTACAATAAAATGCGGGAGGTAATAAAATAAATTCTATCACATTATTATACCCACCATCTCCACCATTTCTTATGTTCTTTATTCCAATGAGTTATCCGCAGTTTTATTGAATTGTTTAAAATTAACACCCATAGTCTTATTAGGCACGTTATGAAGCTTTTGAACTTTCTGATGACCGGGAGGCATTGAGAAACTAGTGACATTGCCGAAATACTAGGGCTGGAGTAATTTGATATTCGATTGAGGCATTCAGAAAAAGCCATCCATTATGTCACGCCCCCAAGCCTATGGTGGTCTTTCAACCGTGCCGGCGAGTTGCGGCACTGCCAAGCGTTTTCTTTTCACCAATACTTACGATTGTAGACTACGCCTTAACCATCCATGCTTAGTTTATTTTTCGTTACCAAGTATTATTAATGTGCCTTTATACCAATGAACACCCATACACATTCATTATCAACAACATTATATAAGAGAAATGCAACAGTATAAAAGGAGGAGCAACTCCCTGCAATATGAGTCTGCCCAACAATATATTATGCAATCTTTCGTTTTTACGATGCACAAGTTAAATCTTACGAAACCCCAAATTTACACTTAGCCATGATTTCACAACATCGGCAAACTTGGTTGCCCAGCTCGTCAGCACCTCCGCATGGTCGCCGCACAACTAGCCAAACCTTCGTTCACCTCGTCGCACCGTCATTTCGTTTGCCCAACTTGGGTGCACCTCAAAGTCGCCACACACGAGCACCTCCAACCAAGACACACTTCCGTCCACAAACCAACACTCCAAAAAGTCTTCGTGCACACTTGCATGATGGGCGGGCACTCACCCAAGTCGCCAAGACAACCACGCCAAGCAGTCACACAAATCGGGCGCCACACGTTCACCGTGCACACCTCACCCGACCACCGGGCGCAACTTCGCCCACACCTTCCTCCAACACCAAGTGCAATGTTCTATTGTGTGACTAGCCCAAGGTTGGGCACATGAGAACTATGCCTTCTCCTTCTCCAAATGCACACTAGAACCTACGCACTACTCACTTGTGCGAAGTTGCAATGATCGAATGCGATGCCCCCAAATGCTCTTCAAACGCACTACATATATACTCATCGTAACATGTGGGTGGCGCTACCCAGCCGACCACCCAACCTTCGTGCACACACCCCTTTGAATGCTCAATCTATATGTCGGCCTCCAATATTGTTGCCTAACACTCCAAGGTGTATAAACTCCCAACGCTCTCCTCATATGTGCGCATATGCCTCAAGAGAACGTCACATCTTTGTCGCAAGTCTACTGTGCATGTGTCGCCCAACCGTCATGCAGCCCAACTCGCCTCTTGCCCGTGTGCATGCTCGGGTTGCCCAGTGCCCAACCACGTCACACAACTGGAGGATTTACATCCTCCTCCACCTGAAATCATTGTCGTCCTCGACAACATACCATCCTGGCAACCATCCACCAAGATCATCCATGATGTCAACTCCTCCACATACTGCAACCATCACTGCAACATATGTAGAACCACCATCTCCATCATGTCTCACCTCAGCAACCACGCGTCACCAAGATAGCCATACCAAGGTATGAACCCATCGGTATGCCATATATCAGAAGTCATCTCAATCCATGACCATCAACCACCATGTCACAATCTCCACATGCTGCTCCATCATGGAAGGTTGGCCCCTCCATCTCAAGCTACATGCCCACTGCAACATATCATGTCGAGCTCATCATGTGTCATCCTTATGTGAATATGGCCATGATACTCCAACACAATGCTAACCTATCTCTATACAATGTTAACCCCCATGTCTGAACTAGTCGGGTGATCAGTCCAACTGTCACGCTCAAACCATGAGAATGCATATCCTCATGCCACCATTAGTCATTTCTCAAAACATCCTGTGACATCCTGAACTCGATCAAGAATCCATCAATATAAGTAAACCATGCTCAGGTCCATGAAGTAGTCCTCATCTCATATGCAACATGTCGTCCATGATGTTTGGTGTCATTGTGCTGCATGAAATCAGCCACATCTATCCCAACATCATCCATATGTGTGCCTCCTCGATATGAAGGGACCATCTCATCAAGCTCCAACTCTCAGTGTGCCACATCTAGCTGCATGAAGCAACCTCCACCATATTTGCAATGTGCCATCTCTCAAGTCTGCCATAGAAACAAGTATACACTTGTCTCATCTATCCATGTGCTGCCCATGATTGTAGATCAATCATTTCCCATGTGTCAAAGTAGTTGAGTCTTGGCTCAACCCATGCCCAAGTTTTGCCTCCAAGGCATCATCATCATCGTAACTCCATCACTCCAAAGTGCCTTATATCGATCCTCCACATCAAGTCACTCTTTCAAGCCATTCCCATACGTGTACTTGAAAGTATGCAGCCCATCCTGCATCAAAGTCTCTGACCTTAGCTCTTCAATGCATCAGATCCTCTAAGTCCACCATATATGAAGCCCCAAAATTCACAACAATCTCATGTCATCATGAGCTCCATAAGCCATCCCCAACCAACATCTCAGCAAGCATACAAGTCTCGGCCCAAAGGTCTCTGCAAGATGCCTCAGCCCTCCATGTAGTAAGAATGCCCCATAGTGTGCTCACAACTCCATCCAAGTCCATGGCCTTGTTGTACAAGAGTGCACAGCCTCTCCACCAGCTCATAAGTGATAAGTCTCCATGTCACATCAGCAAATCCATCTGCACAACATCCCTGCTTTGGCACTCCTCATTGGATGCCCATAAGTGACACCTCTACAAGTGCTCCCACATAATGTCCCTGCATAAGACTTCCATGCTCCATGTCTCCAACCTGATGTCCATGAATAAGTTGCCATGTAGTCCAACCAAGTAGATCCATCACAACAATCGGTCATCCCCATCCAAGTATGCAATATTCGGTCTAGTCAACTTGGTCACCCAACCATATCATCATCACATGAGTTTCTCCAACATAGCTCCTCCACCAAAGGTTCCACCAAGACTTGCTCTTGGTCCCGGCCATGAGAAGTCCACCCAAGAAGCTCAAGTGTGTGTGCCCTCCAATCTGTCCATGAGTCATGCCAGGCACTTAGCCATGTGGCTAAAGCATGACCCATTCATCTGCACCGATCGTCAAGTTCTACCCTTCTCACGGGCCTTTGTACCCTCTACCATAAGGTCAAAAACAACCCCAACAAGTTCTACAACAGTCAACAATCCTTGCTTCTCCATACAAGGTATCAACATAGTCATCCATGGTAAGATGCTCCCTAGCATCGGCAAACTAACTTTTCCCTTCCCTACACACGGTCCATCTACCAAATGCTCAAATAAAACACAAGTATCAATACTACTTACTTCATCATCATCATCACGGGGTTCCTCTATGAGAGTATCCTCATCCATACATGTCTGCAAACTGCACGATCCTGGTCCAACTTGATCAATCTCAAGTTCATCCTCCATCATGATCATGTCTGCAACATCTTCAACTATCATGGATTCCTCGTCCTTGTTTGCACAATCTGCAATTTCACCTTGCTCCATTGTCCATCCAAGTTGAAGAAGCTCATCTTCAACATTCTTTTCCAAGACTTCAAGCTTCTCTCGAATCCAGGGAATCTCCTCTTTCATCCGCTTTAACCTGATAAGGTAATCACAAGCTTCCCTTCGCATTCTTCTAAACCTGCCATGCCTTGTTGCATGTATTCCCCGGTTCACACTTCCTTTGGTCCACAGACGCCCAAACCGTGTATACCTGTCTACACGTAGTACCACTTGCCACCCTGGCAAGTTCCCAAATCGTATGAACAACACCTAGTACTGCGTGCCTAACTCTACAACACCCGGTTCCAACCTTCACCAGCTTCACCAAGTTCCCTGCAACCATGAACCGGCCCTTGCTTCACTTGTCTGTGAAACTAGCTTCCTTCACCTGCAAGTACCTGCTTCCACTGTCACTTCTTCATCAACCAATGGCTTCACCACCTGTGAACCTGCTTTGATACCAATTGTCACGCCCCCAAGCCTACTATGGTCTTTCAACTGTGTCGGCGAGGTGCGGCACTACCAATCATTTTCTTTTCACCAATACTTACGATTGTAGACTATGCCTTAACCATCCATAATTAGTTTATTTTTCGTTACCAAGTATTATTAATGTTCATTTATACTAATGAACACCCATACACATTCATTATCAACAGCATTATATAGGAGAAATGCAATAGTATAAAGAGAGGATCAACTCCCTACAATATGAGTTTGTCCAACAATATATTATACAATATTTCATTTTTACAATGCACAAGTTAAATCTTGGAAAACCCCAAATTTACACTTAGCCAAATTTTCACAGCATCGGCAAACTCGGTTGCCCAGCTCGTCGACACCTCTGCACAGTCACCGCATGACTAACCAAAACCTTCGTTCACCTCGTCGCACCATCATGTCGTTTTCCCAACTTGGGCGCACCTCAAAGTCGCCACACACAGGTGCATCCAACCAAGACACACCTCCGTTCACAAACCAACACTCCAACAAGTCTTCGTGCACACTTGCATGATGGGCGGGCGCTCACTCGAGTCACCAAGACACCCACACCAAGTCATTGCATAAATCGGGCACCACACATTCACCATGCACGCCTCACCCGACCAACGGACGCACCTTCTCCCACACCTTCGTCCAACACCAAGTGCAATGTTCTATCGTGCGACTAGCCCAAGGATGGGCGCATGAGAACTGCGCCTTCTCCTTCTCCAAATCTGCACTAAATCCTGTGCACTACTCACTTGTGCGAAGTTGCAATGATCAAATGCGATGCCCCCAAAATGCTCTTCAAACGCACTTCATATATACTCATCGTAACATGTGGGTGGAGCTGCCTAACCGACCACCCAACCTTTGTGCGCACACCCCTTTGAACGCACAATCTATATGTCGGCCTCCAACATTGTTGCCCAATGCTCCAAGGTGTATAAACTCCCAACACTCTCCTCATATGTGCGCATATGCCTCAAGAGAACGTTGCATCTTTGTCGCAAGTCTGCTGCACAAGTGTCGCACAACCGTTGTTCAGCCCAACTCACCTCTTGCTTGTGCGCGTGCCCGGGTCGGCCAGTGCCCAACCGCATTGCACAACTGGAGGCTTTACACATTCCATTGTGGTCCTGACTCCATCCATCGGAAAAAATCTAAGATAATGATGTTGTGGTCGTGACTCTATTCATTGTGAGAGTGTGGAATAGAGCAACATTTATTTAGGCCTTAGTAAAAGTCTAGGCTTAAGAAAAAGTCCACAAGAAATATGTAAATATTTATTTACACCTAGATAAAAGTCCAACAAATATATTGTACCTCACCTAGTTGGTTATCTTTGGTAACATTAATTTATTTTAACATCTAATTACGTTTCTATCTCATCTTGTTGGTTTTTGTTGGCAACATGAATGCATTTTAACATCTAAGTATATCTGTATCTCACCCTGTTGGCTATGGTTGACAACTTGAATTCATTCTAACATCTATTTAATTATTTTATATCATCCTGTTGGCTATGATGGCACCATGAATTCATTTTAACATCTATTTAATTATTATTTTTATAACGTTGTTGTATAAAATGTTCTATAAATTAT